>CP139504.1:324876704-324936704 GCA_021014915.2 Artemisia tridentata subsp. tridentata | reverse complement strand
GGGTGAAATTAGATTTGGGTCACAACATGTGATTCTTAAGACCGATGGGCGGGCATGACTTGTAATTATAATTTTGATGGTTTCAGTTAACGTAAACTTATTTCTAAGGACACCGATTTAATTTTATTTTTTTAGGCTATTAGTTTACGGTTGAGAAATTTTAAGAGAAAGTTAATTATTAGTTTTAAGGACGCTATTTTATTTTATTTTGTTAGGCTATTAGTTTACAATTGCAAGTGGTGTTGAACGTTATTAATTATTAAACAATTTGAGAAAAAGCAATTTACACTAGTAAATTTGTTTATGTTTTTCACTTTTTAGTTTAAAATAAGTGGTCTATTTATATACTTCTTAAGTTATTATTATCCCTTTGTCCAAGAATATGAGTATAGTTTGACATTTTGTATGCAACTTTGTTCTTAAATATTTTTGCTCTCTAGTATATAATAGTTGTTTCTAAATATATAGATGGATTGAGTTCTAAATATATTTTCATTTATGTAATTTTGATCAAGTATTATATAATACAAACAATAATATTTAATGTAAAAGTTGGGCTTACTTGTACTCAACTAACAAAGTATTTTCATAACTTGCCGCCTCGTCAAATGAAAAAGATATAAACGTACCAATTTCTATATTGAATGCATTAACACTGAAAATAAATGAACGTTAAGATTTATAGAACAATTAAAATATAAAAAATAAATTAATGTAAATTTTCTTCAAAGTTTAATCTCAATGAGACATTGCGCACGTCTGATGAGTACTCTATTACATGCAATTTACTCTAAATAAATCTCCGTAAGCAATCCCCCACACCCCGTAGGCTATATAAATAGTGTCGTGAAAACACATAGGGATGCTTGTGTGCCCTATTTAACCCGTCTTCTATTTTCCTTCACAATAATCCAACTACACCTCTCGATGTCCACCAGAAAAAACCTACGCAACAAAAACGATCATAGACAACAAAATCTTACATTCAAAATGTTACCAAGAGGGCATTTCGGTCTCCTTTTTTAAGTGCATATCAGCTTAAGATATGTGGGCATGTGTGTCTGAGTAAAACTTTAAACTCCTTATCTACTTATTTTAGAGCAACTAAAAACTCAAAATAAGCAGTCTACATACTTACGGAGTATTTTTAAAACGGATAAGCAAATTAGTTTTTGAACCAACACCTGTCCGGGAAACAATTTTTTTTTGTCATATCATGGACTGAGAACAGAGTGGTACATAGCTAAATATAAGTAAAATTGACTCGATGGAAGAATGACATAACTACAATAAACCGAAAATTTCTCTACTGTTACCTCACTCCATTGTTATCTATTATCACTATTTTTTTTTTAAATTCTGTTAAAACTACTTTCAAGTCAAGGCACTTACTTTTATACATGAAGAATGAGCGCGACTGCGCGAGATCCTTTGTCATCTTCCTGGATTCAAAAGTGCCAATAGATGATGCCTCTTCTCGATTGGAAACATAAAAACAAACAAATTAGCAAACAATATATGTTATAAACCACGGCGAATACTAAAAACAAAAAGAACTAACCATAAGCAGACGCAGCAGCAGAAATAAAATGTGACAAATGAGCAACGGAAACGAATGAAGAACCACCATGAAGTGGGTGAGTAACCGACAACCCGCTACTGGTTGCCTGTAAGGTGCATGCACGTTTAGTACCCCAAGTACCCATGTTAACAAAATTGGTCCCCATACCGCTGGGTGGAGCAAATTGACTGTGAGGGACAACCAATTTTAGCCTTTCCCTTTTCGGTGACAGAAAGCTCGTGACAGTGGGACATATGTGTGAAACAACGTTGTAACATTGACGCAGGTGCATGAATAGTTATTCCTGCGTTTGACCTCTTATTTCTGGCAGAGTCGTTAACGCCCTCATTTCCACGAATAGGATTGTGAACGTTTAATAGGCAAGCGTCCAAGGAAGGTATGGCAGCAATGTTGGAGTATTCAAACATGCATGGGGTAACCGGGACTGGAACTCTTTCAACAGCCAATGACTGATGTGTATGGGACATGTTATTGGAAACAGGTGTACGCTCATCGTTACCCAAAGGATCAGGTAAAAGCACAGATATAAAAGCATCTAACAATTGAATTCAGAAATTTTGTAATGGTGTGTAAATACAACTTGCTCAGCCAATCTAGATAACTCCACGTTTCTGCAAAACTTGGCCACTGCACAAAAATGCTGAGTCATGTGCAAGTAAAAATAGTCGCGACAGAAAATAATCATTAGTTTTATTTATGCTAACTCACCTTCACTTCTGTGCCGTGTAGTTGTGAGATAGAAAAGAGATGTGTAAAATAAATCTTAGCCATGAATTCCGCCATCAATTAGTCCTTTCTCAAAATTATATGTGGAGGCTCTATATATTGCATACGAATCACTGACATGGTTCTGTAAAAGTGATAAACTTATGGGACGCGTATTGGTGACGATAAACCATGTCAACGTTCTTGAGTAGTTTTTTTAGTTTTTTTTTTTTCAATCGTTAATTTAATTTAGCTTTCAAGTCTTTTTAATGTAATGAATTTTTAGTTAATATAAGTTCAGTTTTAAAGTTTTAATCTTGTTTTTTTTTTATCTCAATTTTATTATTAAAAGAAAAAAAAAAAAAAAAAAAAAAAAAAAAAAAAAAAAAAAAAAAAAAAGAAGAAGAAGAAAAGCTGAGGGTTTAGAGCTTCTGGGAAGCAATAGGGTAGTTTAGAAAAGGTTTTGATCTTGTTTGAGCAAAAGGAGTTGTAAGTCTTTTTCAGCTTATTTTCAGCTTATTCACTGTTCATATGCTTATTATCTTAGCTTATTTGCTTTTTTGTGCATCAATTGTTCTGTTCAATGCTTATTTAAGATAGTTAGGTGGTTTGTTTTTGCTATTTCCTAGTTTGCCTTTAGAAACCTAAAAATAGCCAAAAATAGCTTATATAGGACATAGCTTATTACAATGCTTATTTACACTTAAAAGTTGTTCATTAGGATTAAAATTAGTTAGTTAATCATTAGTAATCCAATTTCATTGCTTAAACTGGTCATTGATAGCTCAAATCTCAAAAACAGTGACTTATAGGAGTGTTTGGGTTAAGCCTTGATATGGGTCAAAACTGAGAGGCACTGTTCATTTGCCATTTTGGGAGTTTTAATCTAGCTTAAATTGACTTTTATAAGCTGATTGTAAGTCCTTTTGATCTGTTTTGAAGGCTTTTAAAGATTTGTATTGAATAGTGTATGTAAAAGGGTATATACTGATCTCATAAGCTAGTGTAGGCTTAAGCACATTTGGTGCTTATGAATGGTATTTCTGTGTTCAAGAAAGTGTATTAAAGGGATCCTCAAGAGTTGGATTTAGGTAGATAGAATTTGGACATAGTCTTGGTCACCTCAGTCCACCACAGTTAGCAGACTACAATTTTTTAAAGACTCCACTACCTCTCGTATTTCTTTATCATAGGATGGGATAAGTATGACTGAAGCAAAAAGTAATAACCTGAAATAAGAGCACCAACTCCAAGACAAAAGGCCCCAACCTGAAGAAGCAATTCAAATCTGCTGACCTGAAGCCTTCGCGAACTGGAAAAGAAATAGATAATGTATACACATTCTAAAGTAAATCAATTCATCATATATCCCACCGTTGTCCATCCCATACAGATCACAAAAAAATTCGTTTCAAGATGTCCATATAATGTGGCTGACAAGACTCTTCTGAGAAACATGTATACTTTAAGGTAAAAGCATAAGAGTATTCAGAATAATATACTTTGATGTAATTTCGGATAAAAAATAACATGTATGCAGACCTCAAATTAATAGCAATTGAGTCTTCCATTTCTCTCGCAGAATCAAGAAGCCTTTCTGCTTGATTATGACATGATTCGCATCTGCAACCATAGGAGATTCAATGTTTTGATAAGTGTACCAAAAGACTGCATTATGGATCCTAGTTATTGGCATCGATTATGTACCTGTGAAGATAATTTTCTAGCGGTATTTCAATTTATTCATCCTCTTTTGCAGACAATGAAATCAACCATGAGTTTACCATATTCGACAATAATATTCCCAACTATGCAACACACTTACCCTCAGCAATCTGTTTATCGAGCGGAGCTGAGCACTCCACATTGCTGTTATTACCCAAGATACAGTTTCTGCCCACAATACAGAGGCGACGTATTTCTTGAGAATCCTCTAACATATCAAGCAGCATTTGTCTAAGTGCCCTGCTTTTGATCCTAGCTCGACCTTTTGTCAAATAATAGGGAGTTCTTTATTTTTAAAAATTTAATCCGAAATTTGTATGTTGATTAAATGGCCCAGGTTCGAATCTTGCAAATGAAAATTTTTTTAAAAATTTAATCTGAAATTTATTTGGTCAATGCAAATTTTATTTGGTCAAACTTTGCTTAGGTGGAATTAAGGGCTGCTTACTGGGCAATCCAGCCTGCTTATTCATCAATCAAGCTGCTTACTGGGCAATCAAGCATTTGATGATGTCATACGCATCTTGTTATATATATATATATATATATAGGGGAGCTTTATTTTCAGAAACCTCTTAAGTGCGGGAACCCACTTATGTACTACTAATAATACACAATGTACATCATTTAATGCTCCACAGCATTTTGTTATTTTTATTTAATTCAAAAGGGTATAATAGTAAAAGACATTTTCATATTATTTTTGTTTTTTTATAATTTCCGTTTTTTATAAATTCTAAAATTCGTTTTTTTTTTTTTTTTTTTTTTTTTTTTTTTTTTTTTTTTTTTTTTTTTTTCAAATTGGCAAAGGTGCATATATGTTTTCAATTAGCTAAAGTGCATACATGTTTTTTCTCCAAATAGTCAAGGTGCATACATGTTTTTTCTCCAAATAGTCAAGGTACATACATGTTTTTTCTCCAAATAGTCAAGGTGCATACATGTTTTTTTTAGCTAACACTTTTTTTTATGATCATTATTTTCTTTGAAAGTTTGAAACACATATTAAAGAACATAAATCATTATAAAAAGAAAAACAAGATTGATAGAATTAAATGTTATATTTCACTTGATTACAAGTACAAAAATACATGCCATAATCATATATCTCCAAAAGTCGCAAATTATCTTCATGTATATTCGTGTTCATCCACTTCCCGGTCTTAAATGATATCATCTTCATCAATCAATCTGAAACAAACATGCACAAAAACAATTAAACCACAAATAAATAAGAAGCAAAAATTAATCACAACTAGCATAACACATATGCACAATCTTATATATATTTAACTAATGATGTAAACGCGATTTTTTAATAATAAACACAAAACATATATGTTTATAATCCAAAACAGAAAACATATATGTTTTATACGTAAACATATATGTATTTTTGCAAAACATATATGTTTTATAATCTAAACACAAAACATATATGTTTTGAACATACATGTTTTGTGCTTGCCATAAGACAGGCTTACCATAATATTCTTAAGAATGGCTTACCATTATTATGGCTTGAACATACATGTTTTGTGCTTGCCATAAGACAGGTTTGCATCATGTGTGGCCAGTCAAAATCAAACTATATATATAATATTCTTAAGAATGGCTTACAATAAGACAAGCATGACGCTGACTTGGAATTTCACTTTGCATCTTTAAGTCTACCATCTTTGTAGTAAGTTATTTGTCAAAGTTGATTTCCTCGTCTTTGTTCATCTTTAAGTAAACATCATGTTTGCATCAAAGCTGTAATATACTAATGTCAATACATAATAGCAACTCAACGATCATAATTTTATATACTAATAATCAATAAAACTTGACAGAGTACCTTCTAATCTCGTTCAAATTGAATACGATCACAAATTCGATTAAACTAACACATTAATCAAACATTTTTTTTTTCCAGATCTAAACAAATCAATCAACATTTTTTTACGTGACTGATCTAAACAAATTAATCAATTAAACAAATTTAAAAAATTAATTAATTAAACAAATCAAACAAATTAATCAATTAACAAATTAAACAAATTAATCAGTTTCACAAATTAATCAACATTTTTTTCAGATCTAAACAAATTAATCAATTAAACTTGACAAAGTACCTTCTATTGATGGGTCGTTTTTGTTCATTTTCGAGTGATGTTACATTCGGTGCCCACAAAGTACGATCACAAAGTACCTTTAAAGAGATGTATAAGATGATGTTACATTCGGTGCCCACAAAGTACGATCCCAACAAACTGGGTACGATCACAAAGTACGTTTAAAGAAATCGAATTCCAAATCGGTAATTAAAGGGATAGTATAAGATGATGTCACATCTCTTAATTGTAAATTATTGATGGCTTTTTGGAAGAACAGATCTAGAGAGATAAAGGATGAATAAGATGGAGGAGGCGGCAGTTAGGGGAGAAAATATGAGACGTGTGTTTGATTTTTTACCTAGTTATCCTCAATTAGTGGGGATAGTTAATAGGAATAAGATTACTATAATACCCTTTGTGTTTTACAAATAATAACCAAATCTATTAACTAATTACATTAATGGCACAAGTCATTTCATCCATTGATTAAATGATCTAACGGTCATAGATGGGTTCTCGCAGTTCCCGCACTTAATATGGTTCTGAAAATAAAGTTACACTATATATATATATATATATATATATATATATATATATATATATATATATATATATATATATATAAACAGATAGGTAATAAGCATAAATGAACGAAGATGAATCATACGAATCAAAGGCATATAAAACATAAGTCAAATGAAATGGAGAAATAAGATAATACGAATCAGATAATCATAATGAATCAAAGAATCAAATAGGAAAGGCAACGAACACGTCTAAACGAGACACTCGAATAGACCAAAGAATCACATATACAGGATAGCCACGAGCCTACTCGAATAGACCACATAATCACATCATCCAACAAATCATAATGTACAAGGAGGGGAGACCTCTCAAGTACCAGAAGTGAGAGGGGTGCACGGCACGCACAAACCAATCACTAAGTCACATCATAATCACACCAATCATACCAAACGTATACCTAGGATGCATCCATATGCCCCCTGCAAAATAAATCATATATGTACCCTGTACTAGACAAGTATACACACATATCAAAATGGCCAAGTGATCACATATCATATCATATCATATCAAAAGGGGACGCCGTGTACTGATCACACTGCCACAGATGGTGTCATGCCATTGGTGCCTCAATGACATGGCCATGGTACCTCTATGGATAGTTAGCTCGGGCAACTAATCAAAACAAATCATATCAAGTAATAGGATCCTATCAAATGAATAGCAATGTATATCATATCAACGTTATCATAACAAAGGATCATATCAATGGGATCATAGCAAAGGCTCATATCAATGGCATCATAGCAAAGGCTCATATCATAACAAGGCAAACGAATCAAAGTCAAGGATCGGAAAGTCATGAGATCAGAACCCTTACTGAGAAAAGGTAGAATATCTGTACCTTAAACAAACCAACGCGTATAGTAAACAAAAACATCACTTACTCCTTCAAATAATCTACATGAATTAGGAAACCATTTATTACTTAGCATCTAATACTGCCACCAATAACTCATACTTTACGTATATATTTAACTAATGCATGAGTGATACACACTTCTTCATACTTTACGCATATATATTGTTTACTTATGTATTTTCTAGCATCTCATCACATGCATGTCTCAAGCGAATAGCCTACTTATTAGAGTTTGTGTAGTTAGTAGATTTAACTACTGATTTAGTTACATCTATAAATGTGGCTACATGTCCTTTGTAAAGATTAGATGATATTTAAATTTTATTTCAAAATTATATTTCATTATGATCTAATAAGAGGTATGAAGTTTTGAAAAGTTAGAAATACATGTGTTCGAAAAAAACAAACTAATAAGAAAACAGATCATGATAGCTAGTTTAACCAAATGTTTCTTCATTATCAAACCATGGTATACATAAAACACTGTTAAGTCCCGATTAATACTTCGTTCATATTAGCCACGTAAACCAGTATTTTATGATCCCATTATAACCTATAGAACATTAATTAGTATACGGCAAGAAGGACTCATCCTAATACTAAATACCATACATCCATGTATCGAAAATATAGTTAAACACTTACATGATAGTATTAGATAGTCTCAAGCGTATTCACAATGAATTTAAAACCATCGAGAATCCATGAAATCCATTTACTTTCAGGTATTACCTTTTAATTAGAATATAGTTTACCACCTTGTATGTAATATCTTAACATTAATAAGATTCATGTTCAATCCTTATGCATATTCATGTCCTGTTTACTTTTCATGCGTGAGAATTATAGGTTCCAAACGTGCATCTGATTCATCCTTGATGGTGATCTAGTTTAAGATATAGGGATAACATGACGTAACATAATATTCACAGGTAGCGCATATGATTTGTAGTTCAAGATATACCTCGACAAAATGGTAGATCGAAACCGAAACCGAACACGAATACTAACACCAGAATTTAACGAGACGCAACCAAAATCGAAACGAACAAACAAATCGCAACCAGAGTTGAGCTCAAACGTTCCACTCAAATAATGAATGCCAGCAACCCAAATCTCACAATCTCGAGACACTGATAGCTTATTTATGTGGAAGTATTTTTAACATTGAATTTAGTTCGATGACTTGTTGAAAGGTTTTTCAATGAATAAGTATGTAAGTTCCTATATAGCCTGTACGTGGTAAACTTTTTTTTTTTTTTTTTTTTTTTAACATTAGCCTGTACGTGGTAAACTAATTCTTCGATTTACAAGGGATGTTGTTAGCTTTTATAAAAAGTGATGGTCATTTGTGTTTTATTAATTTTGTAAAAGTGGTATTGTTTAGTTAAAAGAATAGTCATTGGGCTTGAGCTAAAGTAATATGTAGTCAAAGTAGTGGGCTAGTACTATTAGTTTTATTATAGTCCAATGTATAAGTGTAATACACTTGCTGGTCCACTCTGGGCCCAAGTAAAAGCCCAAGCCCAACCCAAAGTGTAAGACTATAAAAGCCTCCAACCCTCTCATTTCCAGAGGTTGGAGGTGTGTGTTTTAATGTGTATTTAATCTCTCTAGTTTCTCTCACTAGAAATCTTGCACCACACTTCACCAAAGTGCCTCACATTGATTCTAGTTGTTAGATAAGGTTAGATTTAGGCCATAACAAGTGGTATCAACAGCCAAACATTGATCTAGGGGTTTAATTTTTGATTTTCGGAGCTGTTCTTAGCGATATTTCCGAGTAAGGAACTTTTTCTCTAAGTAAATCGAAAAATTTCCGAGCTAGGAACAAAAAATTTCCGACTAAGTCACAATTTTTCCGAGTTAGCCAGAAACATCCGAGTAAGAGTTCCGAGTAAGAGGAAAATCCTCCGAGTAACTCGAAAATCTTCCGAGTAAGCCCATAGTTCCTCCGAGTTAGTGGAAATTTTTTCGAGTTTCGCAGAAACCTCCGAGTAAGGAGTTCCGAGAAAGGAGTTCCGAGATAGGATTCTTCCGAGTAAGTTTTCTTCCGAGCAAGTTCTTCCGAGTAAGGTCAAGTTTTTTCGAGTAAGTGAAAACAACAAAACTTTCGAGTAAAAAAAATTGTTCCGAGCAACCCTTTTCCGAGCAATTTTTTTTCCGAGCAAATACGTTCCGAGCTAGGATATTTTTTCGAGTTAGGAACATATTTTTTGCGCAAGAAGTTTTTCTCCTACTTAGGAATACCTCAACTTAGGAAGCCATACACTTAGAACTCCATCACGTAAGCAAAACTCGAGAAAGGAAAATACTTACATCAAACACAACTCCTATTTCTTTGAACCGATCCAACATCAACTTTATCATACACAACTTCATCAATGACGACTCAACAAGACATTCATGCCGCAGGTTCAGAAAGCCGACCTCCAATGTTAGAAAAATGTGGTTATCTTCCATGGACGAGTCGTATGAAAAGATACATGAAAACCAAGCCTCTAGGACAAGGTAAACTCTTGATCAAATCCATAGAGGAAGGTCCATTCAAGCCTCGCCAGATTCAAGTCACAGCTGGGAATCCTGATGCAACACCTCGAATTGAAGCAACCTTCCGGACTCAAACGGAAGAGGAATACACATTGGCAGATCAGAAGCAAATTGAAGCAGATGACATGGCAATGCATTTAATTCAACTCGGGTTGCCACAAGAAATATTTTGTGCCGTAGATAGTTGTGAAACTGCCTATGAAATGTGGGATCGAGTTAGACGGCTTTGCTATGGTACAGAAATTGGCAAACAAGACATGGAAAACAAGCTTCTGACTGAATGGGAGAAGTTCACATCCACACCAGCTGAACAGATTGAATCTTACTACACACGGTTTTGTACTCTAATGAATGAGTTGATCAGACACAATTTGGCGCCCAAACAAATTGTTCAAAACATCAAGTTCATCAACAACCTTCCAGAGGAATGGGGACGATATGTCACTATTGTCAACCAAACAAAAAACCTTCACGACGTGAACTATGATCAGCTCTATGACTTCCTAAACCAAAACCAAGTAGAGGCGAATGAAGTCAGAAATGAGAAACAAGCAAAACAACAAGATCCTCTTGCACTCATAGTCCAAACACCTACACCTGCAACAGTTAATGCACAACCTTCTTCATCTTCATCCCAACAATTCATACAACAACAATACAATCCACAAACACCATTCTACCCACAACAACAACATGTAATCCCACAACATCAATACCCACAACACCCAGATCAAGATGATCAGGATGAGTCAACTGCTGCTTTGACTCAAGCTTTTGTTTACCTAACAAAAGCATTCCAAGGACGCTACTCCATACCTACCAACAACAATCAACGAATCTCATCGAACACTCGCAACAAGCAGATTACACAGCCGAGTTTCAACATGGGACAACAAGGACAGATGGTTGGGGGATATGGGAATCAGCAGGGATATGCTCCAAGATATCAGATGGGTAATCAGAATGCAGGGCAGTATGTTGGTAATCACATGGGTCAGTATGCAGAGAATCAGAGGGGTACAGCTGTTGGTAATCAAAGGGTACAGAATGCTGGGAATCAGTTTGGGAATGTTGGTGCTCAGGGAGCTGGGAATATGAATCAGGGTAATGTGATGAAATGCTTCAACTGTCAGGGTGTTGGTCATATGGCTAGGAACTGTCCAGATAAGCCGAAAAAGAGGGATCCAGCTTATTTGCAGAAAGCATTAATGTTGGCACAGAAGGAAACGACTGGGTTACAGTTGAGTGCTAAAGAGAATGACTTCATGGCTCTTATGGATGATGCAGAAGATCTTGAAGACATCGATGCAAACTGCATTTTCATGGCAAATCTCCAGGAGGCTAAGTACGACACAGATTCGGAAGCACCTCCTGCTTTTGACACCAATGCGGTTTCTGAGGTACAACCATATGCTACATGTCACAATAATAAAATGTTTGATATGTCACCTCAAAATGAACAGCATCCTGAGACTCCTAATCTCGTTTATGATACATATTTGGATGAACCAAGTTGTAGTAATACTAATTTGGTAACTCCAGATATGGATCCTAATGAAGAATTCGAGTCACAGCATACTGATAATGATGAGGAAACACGTGCTATGTTTGAATCATTATTGAAAAATTGTAGTATGGAAATAGAAAAGGTCAAAAAGATTAATCGCGATGTTAAGGCCGCAAATGTAATCTTGACCACTGAGCTTGAGAGTTATAAGGAAAATGCTAAAGCTTTTGATTTTCACAACAAACGCCAGACAGATCTTGAGGTTAGCTTAAGAGATTCTGAGTTAAGAGAGAAAAGTTTGCAAATAAAATTTGACACTCTCGATGTTAATTTGAATTTGCAAATCAAATCTCTTAACAAAGAAATTTCTGAACTAACCAACCAGCTTTCAAAACAAAAATCAACTTATTCCAATCTTGAAAAGGAAAAGAAGGAGTTGATGGAAAGGTTTTCAAAACGTGAAAAGGATCTTCTTAAAGAGATTACTGATAAAAAGGAAACCATTGCAAAGTTGGAAGATTTACTTGTAAAAACGGGACATTCTGCACAAACAGTTAACTTGTTAATAAATGATCCAAACCCGATTTTACATACATTAAAAAAGGTGGCTATCGGTTATGAAAACCCTTATATTCTCAAGAAAGCTCAAAAAGAACAGAATGTGCTTTTTAATGGTAATTTAATAAATGCTATCCATGACCCTCCTTCGCGTTATGATTCTTGCGAAACGATTGAGCTTTCAGAAGTGAGTAGAAAGAAAATGAGACAATTGAACAGAGAAATAAAACCCATTGACTATAATGAAGTTAACAAACTTGCTGGGGTTCATCTTGTTCAAAAGGAGTCACCTCTGTTTTTTCAAAAACCAGTGGTTTTCACAAGACAAAAAGCTGTTTCAAAACATCTGCCTAACATCGAACAAATGGCATCTAAAAACACTTATGATTCAAGCGCAGCTAGACTATATTTGGTTGATCTTAAACAGAGAATTGAAACACTTCAAAGTATTGTGGCATCCAAAACAAAAAGTCAACAAATGGAATGGTTTTCAAGTGTTAATTCTGAACTGAATAAGATTTTCGAAGAAGAAATTAATCCACATATTGCTGGAATCTATGCGGTTGCTCAAAACGTGGAACATAATCTTTTGAAAGAGTCAACCGAATTCGTTAAGGACCACAAATCCTTAGTGAATGAAGCTAATGAATACTTGGAACGCATAACGATTTTGGAAAAAAAATGACTCTCTCTCCTTCGAAGCTCTATCGACTGACATCATGTCTATTATTTACCAAACATATTCTGTTGAGGATGATGAACGACTTCGAGCTGAGACTTCCCAAATTGTCGTAAAATATGAAAAGGCACTTGCCAAGATTGAAAAACAAAATGTTGCATATTTTAAACAACTTGATCAGAAAAAGGAAGAATGCAAGTATGACAAATTGTCGTATGAGCGTTCTTACCACAACATGCAAAAACAAATTGATCTTTTGAAATCTCAGCTTGAAAGTCAAAAAGGGCAGGGTGAGGAAACAAAGGGTATTGCACCATCAACCCCCTTGCCTAATGAGAAACAAAAAGAGAAAGCAGTTGTCCAAACATCAAATGTAATAGCACCTGGCCTTTATAGGATTTGTCCCACTACTGCGTCTGCCTCTACATCTAAAACATATAGGGCGATAGACAAAAGTAAGAAAGATAATCCAAATGAGTCTAGGAATGCTACAACAACATCTAAGGACAACCCCATAAATTCTAATGAGTGTGCCTTACCTTCTACAGGATTAGAAAGCAACTCTAGGAGCAAAAGACAGACTAGGAGCAACAACAAGAAACCTAGTGTCTCGCCTGTTTTAGAGAGTGCATGCAAGAAAGTAGAAGAACACCCTAGGAATTTACCGCTTTCCAAGAAGAAACATGTATCATCTAGTTGTAATGTTAAGACTTCTGTTTCTAATGCATGTAATGATTCTGATTGTTTAATGCAAAAGAAAACTTTGTCTGTAAATGCTTGTGATGATAATGTTTCTAATGATGTGAAAAAGAATGATATGCCTGAACAGATAAAGGTTCCTTTAGTAACTAAGGCTAAGTCTAGATATATTCGTAGACTTATTGCAAAAGCTAGGAACACCACTAGCAGCCTATTGCCTAAGGATCACTCTAAGTTTTGTGCATGGAAACCAACGGGTAGAAAGTTTGCACTTAAGAATGGCACATTAGAAATAGTTCCCAATGCATCTAAGGAAACCAGTTCTAAGTGTAATAAACCTGTTACTTCTAACCCCTTGGAACCAAATGTTAAACGGTTTCCATATACAAAATCATCTGTTCTTTGCAGGTCATTGAAATTTGTCTTTAGATCGTCGACTCGGGTTGCTCCAAGCACATGACCGGGAATCTGAAGCTGCTGATCAATTTTGTGTGGCAGTTCATGGGGACTGTACGTTTTGGGAATGATCATGTTGCAGCTATTCTGGGTTATGGAGATCTTCGGTTTGGAAATTACTTGATCACTCGGGTTTACTATGTCGAAGGGTTGGGACACAATCTGTTCTCAGTCGGGCAGTTTTGTGATGCAGATTTAGAGGTTGCTTTTAGGAGAAACACTTGCTTTGTTAGAAATTTGGTGGGAAATGATCTCTTAATTGGGAATCGTGGCACCAATCTCTATGCAATTAACATAAACCAAATGGCCTCTTCATCTCCTATTTGTCTCATGACCAGGGCTGGCGAAACAAAATCCTGGTTGTGGCATAGACGTTTGTCCCATCTGAACTTTGACACGATCAACAAGCTTGCCAAAGACAACATCGTCTCCGGTCTTCCGAAATTTAAATACACCAAAGAACACCTATGTCCATCATGTGAGCAAGGAAAGAGTAAAAGGGCAACATATAAACCTAAACTCGTACCTAGTTCGGTTGATAGGTTGCATTTGTTGCATATGGACTTATGTGGCCCAATGAGAGCTCAAAGCATAAATGGGAAAAAGTATATTCTTGTAATTGTTGACGATTATTCAAGATATACATGGGTAAAGTTTTTGAGATCAAAAGACGAAGCACCAAGCACCATCATAACCTTTCTGAAGCGTATTCAAGTTCTACTTCAAGCTCCAGTTAGGATCGTAAGAACTGAAAATGGCACGGAATTTGTAAATCAGGAGTTACGAACATTCTTTGAAGAAACTGGTATTACACACCAGACATCAGCGGTTAGAACTCCACAGCAGAATGGGGTAGTTGAAAGAAGGAATCGAACCCTTGTAGAAGCTGCTCGCACTATGCTGATCTATTCCAGTGCACCGTTATTCTTATGGGCTGATGCTGTTTCCACTGCTTGTTTTACTCAAAACCGATCCCTAATCCATCCAAGATTCAATAAAACCCCATATGAACTAATCAACAACCGAAAACCGGATATCTCTTACCTACATGTATTTGGTGCTTTATGTTATCCAACAAATGATAGAGAAGATCTGGGAAAGTTGAAGGCTAAGGGTGATATTGGAATCTTCATTAGTTATTCGGAAAACTCGAGGGCATTCAGGGTGTATAACAGGAGAACGAAAAAGATCATGGAGACGATGAATGTGAAGTTTGATGAAATTTCACAAATGGCTTCTGAGAGACTCGCTCTAGAACCCGCGCTTAACCCGATGACTTCCGGACATATCAGTTCGGGACTCGCACCTCAAGGAGCTCAATCAATTCATGATGAACAACCCACAAATCAGGAACTGGATAATTTCTTCGAGTTCATGTACGATGAATACTATGGTGGCGCTTCGAAAAATGCATCTAACCAACATTCCGCTGCACCCACTCAACAACCACCACCATCACCACCACATCCAGATGCATCCACAACATTCGAAGCTGGCGCACCAACTCCCTCAACATCAACATCATCTACATTTACTCCAGCAACTCCATTCATTGAAATTGTTCTACCAAGAATTGATGAGCAAGAACAAAATAATTCTGTGTTAGACGAAGAAGTCTTTGAAAACCCATTTGGAACGGAATCTTGTGAATCATCTTCCAGATTACATAAACCGTCTAACACACATTCAAACAGACCAAGGTACCCTTCAACTCTACAGTGGACAAAAGACCATCCGATAGAACAGGTTATTGGTGAACCCTCAAGACCAATTCAGACGAGAAAACAACTAAACACCGATTGCGACATGTGCATCTATGTCTGCTCAGTCAGTCTCATAGAACCTAAGAACATTCGGGAAGCAATGGCAGATAATGCCTGGATTGAAGCGATACAGGAAGAACTTCTTCAATTTCAAATCCATGACACCTGGGATTTAGTTCCAAGACCAATTGACAAACTAGTCATTGATCTTAAGTGGTTATGGAAAAACAAAAAGGATGAAGAAATGACTGTAATTCGCAACAAAGCTCGTCTGGTGGCAAAGGGATACAGACAAGAAGAAGGGATAGATTTTGAAGAGTCATTCGCACCAGTTGCAAGGCTTGAAGCAGTCAGGATTTTCTTAGCTTATGCGGCTCACAAGAACATCACGGTTTATCAGATGGACATCAAGACGGCTTTCTTGAATGGAACTCTGAAGGAAGAAGTGTACGTGAGTCAGCCAGACGGTTTCGTTGACAAAGATCATCCGGAATACGTCTACAAGCTAAAGAAGGCAATCTATGGTTTGAAGCAAGCCCCACGGGCGTGGTATGACGAGTTATCATCTTTCTTATTGTCAAATAATTTCACCAAAGGAACAATTGATCCAACCTTGTTTACAAGGAAATACAAACATGACATTTTGATTGTTCAGATTTATGTGGACGACATCATATTTGGGTCCACTAATCCGACACATTCAAAACATTTTGAAAATCTCATGAAAAGCAAATTCGAAATGTCCATGATGGGTGAATTAAAATTCTTTTTAGGCTTACAAATTCATCAATCCCCACGTGGTATTTTTCTTAATCAGGCTAAATACACAATTGAGATTTTGAAAAAACATGAAATGGACAATTGTGACTCTGTTGGTACTCCAATGGTCACTTCACCCAAGATAGGCGCTGACCTATATGGGAAACCCATGGATCCGAAGAAATATCGGAGCATGATTGGTTCTCTCATGTACTTAACTGCCAGTAGACCAGATATACATTTTGCTGTTTGTTTACTTGCACGGTTTCAGGCAAGGCCTACCGAACTTCACCTCCAAGAGGTTAAACGGATCTTTCGATACCTTCGAAGAACCATTAACATGGGACTTTGGTATCCGAAGGATTCGGAGTTTACACTAATAGCATTTTCAGATGCAGACCATGCCGGTTGCCAAGTTACAGCAAAGAGTACGTCAGGCGGAGCGCAATTTCTGGGAGAAAAGCTAGTAGGCTGGTCCTCAAGGAAACAAGACTGCACTGCTTTATAAAAAGCAGAAGCCGATTATGTGTCTCTGTCTGCGTGTTGTGCCCAAGTTCTATGGATGAGGACACAGCTCACAGATTATGGTTTCTCTTTCGACCGCATTCCGTTGTATTGAGACTCGAAAAGTGCCATAGCCATCTCGTGCAACCCAGTGCAACACTCGAAGACCAAGCATATTAGAGTCCGCTATCACTTCATAAAAGAGCACATTGAAGAGGGTACTGTTGAATTGTTTTTCGTGAAGACTGAATACCAACTCGCCGATCTATTTACTAAGGCCCTCCCAAAAGAGCGGTTTGAAAACTTAGTTCGTCGAATTGGAATGCGAAGCCTAACTCCCGAACAGTTAGAAAGTCTTCTTGAATCTTCTTGATTTATATCAGCGAGCTTCGCATGTAAATATTTTTGTAAATATATACTTGTTAAAATCTATACTGTAAATATAGAAAAATTTCAAAAAGACATAAAAAATATAAAACTCAAAAACCAAAAATATTCTTCTCACGACATGTCTCTCGTTTAATCGATATTCTGTATGTATCTAGAAATGTCATTCAACAATGATACGGGCATGTACAGATGCTTGAGCTAGAGTTCTTTTTTATGTTTTTCTAAAACATGTCGTTTCTCAAATTTTTCTTCATTAAGGCTTTCGTGCATATCCGTACGAAACCCGTGCTTTACTGGGAAAACTTCAAATGTATCCTTTGTTTGAAATCTTCAAAGACAGTTCTCGTGCAATTCTGTACGAAACACGAGCTACATTGATGACTTCTGATTATTTCCGATCAGAACTCGCAATGTTAATGGCGAAAAGCTAAAACCCGTGAGCACTTAATCAAAATTGTTTCAAAAGATTTTTCAAAGTCTTTTTATAAATTTTGTGCTCACAACAACTCCCTCACAGACCACTAAATGCTTTTAAACTCAAAATTTTAACCATTTGCTCTGATTAAGGGGGAGTAGAAAAAGAAAAATGTTCCATTCTCATGCTAAAATCAGTCCGTCTCTCCACAAAAAGTTTCATTTTAATCATCTGTTTTCAAAAATACCACTTCATCTATTTTTGAGGGGGAGATTAGGTGTTTATTATAAATATGGGGGAGAGGACGTGATTAAAATGTGATCTAAAAGAAGTTTTGTCGTTTGAATCTCAAAACGAGTTCTTCAAAAAGACTCAGCATGAACCCTCGAATTGACGAAACTAACTGTCCGTTATCGAAAAGACTAGTCCTGGACGGGTAATAATTTCAAGCTGGTTTTCCAGTGATGTAAGCGTGTCTCGCAAAGGACTTGTCTGAGTAGAATGTACCAATTCGAGAGATGATCATTGAATATGACCGGGACGGGTAATAATTTCAAGCTAGTCTAACTAGTGATGCAAGCGTGTCTCGCGAAGGTCATGATCATTGAAAATCGATCATTTCAAATGTGCGAACTCTACCCAACATGTGCAACTTATTTCATAAATGCATGAGCACATGTGAAGGGGGAGTGTTTCAAAAATGCAAAACTCTCGATGTGTTAACAAAATGTGTTTTCTCATAAACACGTTGAGAGATTTTCATAAAAGGTTTAATGGCATGTGACAAATAATCTAGGATAATCATGGAGTAATAAGGTGATTATGGTTAGGTTATGTCTAATGATCCGCCAGAACCGGAGGGATCTACCCAAGGACAATCCCAATAGCTTAGCATTAGAAGTCCTTAGGTAAGATTGAAAAAAGGAGTATAATGAGAAAGGAGAAAGAAGGGGTTGAAGAATGAAAAAGAAAAGTTTTTGTAAGGGTGAAAAGAAATAACCCTCTATGAAAACTTAGGTCAGAAACCCGGTCAATACATCTGCTATCGGTACTCACTAAGGTGATACTGGAATTGAAGACAAGACGTCATTGACCCAGTGACGCATTTTCACCACCCCTCCTATCCACTCAAATATCTCTCAAAAGATATTTGTTTCATTTCTCATGGAGATCAATGCATAATCTATCGACCTCTCACTCCGAGATGTATTGATATTGAAAAGGTGGCACTCTGCTCCATGCCTCCGACGACTAAAACCAAAACGCACATTATTGAGTCTAGAGACATGAGATTCATCAAAGATCTCTTAGGAACACTTCCAATGCAATACACTTGTGTTCATCAAAAAGGATACAAGTTGTATGAGTCTTAATGAGATCTAAGGATCTTGCCTCACGACATGATGACCGCTGGACGATTTATTGCTAACTGTTTTATGCAGGTACTGACGAAATTCCATTGACCATCATTGATGAGGCGAAAAGTGTACCGCTTTTAAGGGGTCATTTAAGCCCGAAATCGTATTTATTTGATCAAATATTGCCCTAAATCGTTCCTTTTGTCATTTTAGGTACTTTTGAGGAGAAATCTGGAAAAGGAGGCATTTTGGACGTTTTTGGAGCATTAAAGTGAAGAAAACGGCAAAGTCTCAAGAATCGGCTAAAAGTTACTCTTGACGGCGTCACAATTAACATGGGACGGCGTCATGCCTTGGCAAGAAAAGTTGGATGTGAAATTTACTCATGACGGGCCAGTGAGTTTGCATGAGAATTCTGACGGCGTCACGCTTTAACTAAATCAAGGGCGTCACGGCTTAAATCATAAGGGGACGGCGTCACGTTCAGGATCCGACGGCGTCAAGCCTTGATAAGCCAGAATGGATTTTTGAAGAGCTAAAGAGGGACGGCGTCAAGATGGTCATCCGGGAACCCTAAAAGCGGCAAGGTGACGGCGTCACAATGCATAAGGTGACGCCGTCAGATGTCAAAGTCTATATATAGTTTTCTAATTTTTTGTCATTAGGGAGAGCTTAGTGTGTGGAATTTTGGGATAAAACCCTAAGACGATTTTTGCTACTTTTTCAGGGCTTCTTGCCTTGAGATCTTCCATGTTTCATTGAAAGATAAGTTATCAATTAATCATTCAATATGTCTATGTGTTGTTTGATTCTATCTTATGCTTGTCTTTTGTTTAACATGTTAGGCTAATTTTATCTTGTGTTTGCTTAGATCTAATGAAACCTAGCTATTGATTATTGGTTGTTAGTGTGTTATTAGTTGTATTGGATGATTGTTTATCTATGTTAGGCTTAAGAAAACTGGCTAACTTCCTATTCGGTAACTTGCTTGAACGTCTTAAGAAACATGAACCAAACGCGTACTAAAGGTTTTTATGGTTGTATTTAATGCACAAGCGAATTCTAGTGATCCCATGTTAGGAGCTTCCTAGCCGGCTCGACATAGGAGTGAAGTAGGAGCTTGTAGAGTTTGGGGAAGTAAGTACGCCACCCCACGAATGGTATTAAGGAATACACCCGTCATCCACGCGACTAATACACACTAATTAACCGGTAAAAGATAGTTAGGGAGTAAGGAAATCTAAGTAAACACATTTCTCTACACATAAGTTTCTCACCACTTTTCATTTTTGTTATTTTATTTTATTTGCATTTGTAGTAATTTGGGTTAGTTGACTAGCAACTAATTCCGCCCACTCCTTCAAAACCCGAGATTTTACTTGCTTACCCTAAAATATAAAAATACAAAAAGAATCTTCCTCAACCCTTAGACCTAATTAGAGTAGCCTTTCACACCTAACGAACACTATTCCCTGTGGAGAACGATCAATCCCCCGTACTTACCACTACACTATACTACATCGGTCAGGTACACTGCCTGGTGGGGTTGTAAGCCTCTTGAGATCCCTCGAGAGGTAAAACCTGTTGTAAGGTTGCAAAACCCACGCATCAAGTTTTTGGCGCCGCTGCCGGGGAATAGTTATTGTTTAGGTTGAAATTTTTATTTCTATTAGGTCTACTCACTAGATTCCTTTCTAGTGAGATTTTTATTTTATTTTTCTAGGTTTTCTTTAGTCTATCTTATTTCTTTGTTTGTTTGTTCGTAATTTCCATTGACTCTTCCGTTCACCATTATGGAGAACGCGAATCCACCATACCACCAACCACGTAACTTACCCACTCCATATGACATCTTGATGTTTAAACAACATAAAGATGAACCTCTCTATGATGCATGGACTCGTTTTAAATATTTACTCCAAAAAGTCCCTCATCATAACTTCGATTTTTGGTCCCTAACTCAAATCTTTTACAATCATGTCGACCGACATGCCCAAAGGGACATTTACCTTATTGCCGGCAGGGATATCAGGGAATTAAGTGCTGAGAAAGCATGGGAAGCTATTGAAGAGTGTGCCCAATATTATTATATGGTAGACAACCCAACAAACGTTAGTACAAGTCAATTGACCACAAATTTCAAGGATCATGAAACAAGTTTGTTTGGGGATGAATATGTTAGTGTTGAGATACCTAAGTGGATGTCATGTAATGCCATAGTACAAAACAAACACATAGGTGACCTTGATGTGACGGAGGATTTAGCCGAACATGATCACATTGATCAAAAAGACCTAGGTTTTATGATCGATGACGATGAATCTCAAGAAACACATGATGAATCTTTTGGGCAATTTGAATATAGCAGTCAGAATATTGAGGATGATCCTTATGATTTGGATATAGAAGTTGAGATACCTAGAGAAGCACTTGAGATACTAGGGAAAATGTTAGGGTTAGATCCTACTAAAACACATGATGAGGATATAGGTGATCTTGACATAAGGAATGATGAGGTAAGTAACATAAGCCCACCAAATACCCCACAAGTCCTACCATCATTTGAGGCACACACACCGCCCGTGACTTACCCGGAAGAAGTTGAGGAGACTATAGGAACCCCAATAGAGGTAGAGCCCTTGGACCAAACACAACTAGAAGATATAGGTTTGAATGCTTTTAGTGATCACAACCTTTCTTTTAGTCCTATGAAAGTTCCTAGTTTTGATGAGCCGGAGCCTCAACCAAAACCGTTACCTAATCCTCCATCCTTGGATGAAAATTTAGGAATTGAATTAGGTCCCGATCCACCCATCAAAACATATAGTCCGGGTAGTCTTAAGTTTAAGGTAGTAGACATTAAGCCTTGTAGTGAGGAAGCTAATATAGGAGTGAACCATGACCTTATATACTTACATCACCCATTCATGGTTGATCATAAGAAACATTATGGGTTCAAACCGGGTTTATTAGGTCAAAGTGAATTCTTAACTAGGAATCTCTCGAAGTTGATAGAAGATGATCCCTTTCTAGAAAAAAATCTTAATCCGCCCATTAGCCCAATTGAATTAGGTAAGGTTATGATGATAGGAGCACACATCTTTGAGCATATAATTCATCCACCACTCTTTCCTCACGTGGCATACTCCTACCGAGCTGGTGTGTATCGCTACTATCACCCGCACTTAATCCTAAGTGTAGGAAAAACCTCTCATTTATCCATTAAATAAGGGTAGAGTCAGGCTCATGACTCGAACAAAAACAAGCGCTTCTTGGGAGGCAACCCAAGCTTTATTTGTTTTATTTGCTTTGTGTGTTTATTTATTTGTTTGTTTGATTTTATTTGCTTTCGTATGTGTGTTTAATTTTTATTCTTATTGATTCATGTTCAAAACTAAATTGTGAAAATGCTTTATTTTGTTTTTAACTTCGTCTTAACTACATATAAAGGTATTTTGCAAAAGATAAGTGTAAGGGAAATCTAAATCGGTTTATTAGAACACAAATGAACATGAATCATAATAATAATAATAAATTAACATACATATTAGTATTTGTTTGAGTCAAATGCTTGTATCGAGTCATAATGATGTTTTGCAGGATTTCCAGGAAGTAAGGTAAAGGTTTTTCCAGAAATTTTCCGGAAACTTAACATGAGAATTCTGTCAGATCATTTCTGACGGCGTCAGGAATTATAACCTGACGGCGTCAGATTTAATTTCCAGAAATTTTTGAAAGTTTTGTTTTCATAAAAAGTTTTTATTAAAATCTCCAACTTATAATCTCCAGGAATCTGCAAAATTATCATTCCACAAGCATTATATCCTTATATATAGATTTTTCCCGCCGATGTTACGCAGGTTTTCGTGTTTGTTTTCTCAGGTTTAACAGGTTATTTTGGACAAGGAAATGTTTTTGGATCAAGCTTGTGGCGATGCATTAGTCATGGAGCTTCAACATTCTCTTTGGAGGAAGATCTAACCGTGTAATTTCATTATCCACCGAGCGAATCAGGGGAGTATTTGATTTCATTCTTTTACTTTTTGCTTTTACATCTTATTATTTGAACATTGGGGACAATGTTCATCTTAAGTGTAAGGGGAGGGTAAAAGTACGATTTTAGAGAATACAATTGCGCTTGATTTTTGTTTGTTTAATAGTAGATGTGTAATAAAACTGAGAGAAATACTTGTTAAGGTAATTTTAGTGCCAAATTTAAAATTTTTTACAACATATAGGAGTGAAACTTTGATCTTAATGAGCGTCTCACGGATAGGAGTTATATGACTAGCACAAAAACCGTACCACTAATTTTCCACCCCCAAATATGTGAGGTTCGACCCTAGAATTGGTAGGAAAAGCATTTATGCTATGATGTGTGTACCGGTAGCACTTAGATTCTAGAACTTGCGTTAGGACCATTCCGAGGCCACAAGTGAGACTACATTCGTGTAGTTAGATTTACTACATGATAAGAGGCATTAGGATTAACCCATTGTTTTACACCTGTGTTTTTGTTATAATTACATTGGCTACATTGGTCAAGTAATTCTCCCACACCCTTTGCGTTGTACTCATTTTTAGTACACGATACCCCTAGTACACCCCTCAGAGCCTATCTTTTCGTTTCGACCTTTAAGCATTTTACTTAAAGGAAGAATTTGTTACACCCCACTAAAATGTACACCCAAATCGCCTTAGCCTACCTTGTATGCACTCATTTTTAGTGCATTATTGTGACAACATTTGTTTAAACCCAAGTTAATTATCTAGTTGATTACATGGTTGCTAAGTCGAGTCATATCCTTGTACATATTGTTTTGGGACGATTGGGACTCATGGGTAAAGTACTAGTGTAATGGAGTAATGGGGAAGAACATCATTTATTACCCCCATATGTGCTAAATGTTTTAAAAGTACTCCAAGTTTTTCAATTATCTTAATTCGAGTCATTAGATTAGTATTTGTAAAGTTAAGTAAAAGTTCAAGTGTAAGGGGAATGCAACGCCCCTATGATGTATTATTTTGGATGGTAGGGTAAAAGTGTATGCAAAAAAAAAAAAAAAAAAAAAAAAAAAAAAAAAAAAAAAAAAAAAAAAAAAAATCAAGAAAAACACAAAAAAATGAGAAATGAAAAATAGAAAAAACATACGGACTACCATCCCGTTTTATTTTATGTTTATTTTATGTTTTTGTTATTTTATCATTAGCTTAAGATCGAGTCTAGTCTTGGCTTAGCAACATTGTATAGTACATGTAATTGATCAAGATCTTTAACTCGCCACCAGTAAAATATCCCGTATCCAACAAAACCGTGTTTTCCTTTTCCCTACACCTTACGTTATAACCCATTTAAAAGCCCTCTTTGATAGTTTATCTTAGGTGCTTACGCCTAGTGGAGGAGGTTTTCGATCCTTGCCCAAGCCTATGGTAATCTATTTGCTATGACAGGTAGTGAGAGATATTTTCCGTTTTCATTTATGAGATTTATTTTGATGACACTTGAGAGATGTGAGTATCTTAACACTACTTGTGAGGTGCTAGTATATAATCTCCGTGCTTATTATGATTGAAGTGGAATGATTATTTGTTGTAATTACTTTTATGTTTGCATTAAATGACCCCTAACTTATATTTTGATTAGAATAAAAGCGCATTTGCTTGAGGACAAGCAAATCTCAAGTGTAAGGGTATTTGATGAGGCGAAAAGTGTACCGCTTTTAAGGGGTCATTTAAGCCCGAAATCGTATTTATTTGATCAAATATTGCCCTAAATCGTTCCTTTTGTCATTTTAGGTACTTTTGAGGAGAAATCTGGAAAAGGAGGCATTTTGGACGTTTTTGGAGCATTAAAGTGAAGAAAACGGCAAAGTCTCAAGAATCGGCTAAAAGTTACTCTTGACGGCGTCACAATTAACATGGGACGGCGTCATGCCTTGGCAAGAAAAGTTGGATGTGAAATTTACTCATGACGGGCCAGTGAGTTTGCATGAGAATTCTGACGGCGTCACGCTTTAACTAAATCAAGGGCGTCACGGCTTAAATCATAAGGGGACGGCGTCACGTTCAGGATCCGACGGCATCAAGCCTTGATAAGCCAGAATGGATTTTTGAAGAGCTAAAGAGGGACGGCGTCAAGATGGTCATCCGGGAACCCTAAAAGCGGCAAGGTGACGGCGTCACAATGCATAAGGTGACGCCGTCAGATGTCAAAGTCTATATATAGTTTTCTAATTTTTTGTCATTAGGGAGAGCTTAGTGTGTGGAATTTTGGGATAAAACCCTAAGACGATTTTAGCTACTTTTTCAGGGCTTCTTGCCTTGAGATCTTCCATGTTTCATTGAAAGATAAGTTATCAATTAATCATTCAATATGTCTATGTGTTGTTTGATTCTATCTTATGCTTGTCTTTTGTTTAACATGTTAGGCTAATTTTATCTTGTGTTTGCTTAGATCTAATGAAACCTAGCTATTGATTATTGGTTGTTAGTGTGTTATTAGTTGTATTGGATGATTGTTTATCTATGTTAGGCTTAAGAAAACTGGCTAACTTCCTATTCGGTAACTTGCTTGAACGTCTTAAGAAACATGAACCAAACGCGTACTAAAGGTTTTTATGGTTGTATTTAATGCACAAGCGAATTCTAGTGATCCCATGTTAGGAGCTTCCTAGCCGGCTCGACATAGGAGTGAAGTAGGAGCTTGTAGAGTTTGGGGAAGTAAGTACGCCACCCCACGAATGGTATTAAGGAATACACCCGTCATCCACGCGACTAATACACACTAATTAACCGGTAAAAGATAGTTAGGGAGTAAGGAAATCTAAGTAAACACATTTCTCTACACATAAGTTTCTCACCACTTTTCATTTTTGTTATTTTATTTTATTTGCATTTGTAGTAATTTGGGTTAGTTGACTAGCAACTAATTCCGCCCACTCCTTCAAAACCCGAGATTTTACTTGCTTACCCTAAAATATAAAAATACAAAAAGAATCTTCCTCAACCCTTAGACCTAATTAGAGTAGCCTTTCACACCTAACGAACACTATTCCCTGTGGAGAACGATCAATCCCCCGTACTTACCACTACACTATACTACATCGGTCAGGTACACTGCCTGGTGGGGTTGTAAGCCTCTTGAGATCCCTCGAGAGGTAAAACCTGTTGTAAGGTTGCAAAACCCACGCATCAATCATCATCTACATCAACGAAGAATCTGGACAGAAGAAGTAGATCAAGGCAAGACCGACCAAAAGACGATACTTTGAAGATCACAAAGCATGAAGGAACAAAGAAGCAAGACTATTCTAAAACAACACACTAAGCTCAAGACAATGAAGACACAAGACCTAATCACACGGAGCATCATTTGAATGACCATCCCTTAGGGGGAGATTGTTAGCTTTTATAAAAAGTGATGGTCATTTGTGTTTTATTAATTTTGTAAAAGTGGTGTTGTTTAGTTAAAAGAATAGTCATTGGGCTTGAGCTAAAGTAATATGTAGTCAAAGTAGTGGGCTAGTAGTATTAGTTTTATTATAGTCCAATGTATAAGTGTAATACACTTACTAGTCCACTCTAGGCCCAAGTAAAAGCCCAAGCCCAACCCAAAGTGTAAGACTATAAAAGCCTCCAACCCTCTCATTTCCAGAGGTTGGAGGTGTGTGTTTTAATGTGTATTTCATCTCTCTAGTTTCTCTCACTAGAAATCTTGCACCACACTTCACCAAAGTGCCTCACATTGATTCTAGTTGTTAGATAAGGTTAGATTTAGGCCATAACAGATGTGGAGGTTGATTTTTTTTAATAGACCGTATATATCTCTTTGACAAATTTGAGTAGATATCTTGCCATTCGAATTCTTAATAGCTTATTTTAGTTTACTTATACTATAATAAATTTTAACATGCCATACATATTTTACTTCACTATACTTCATTTTAGCAGGCCATGCATGGTGCTTGTGATATTAACTTTGGAATTGATAAGCATATCAAATTTATTTGTTATCCATACTCTTATTATTATCATTGTTACTATATTAAAGTTTAGGGTATTATAATTGCATTCTTCTTTCTTGGACCTGTACATGCTCTTTTTTTGTGACCTGTTGTACCACATTGGCTACAAGGGACAGTCTTTCCCTTTTTTGAAAGCTTCCCACCCTTGACCATTTCCTTGAACGCATTCTCAGCCGTCTCTTCTTTGGTCACTCTCCTCTTCTTCCTTGGTTTGCCAACTGGAACATGATGGTGTTGGGGCAATCAGATACTAGGGATGTTGCACTTGGGCCAAAATTGATTGTTAGCAACACATTCAATCTTATGGTTGTACGTCTCCTTCCATATTTTTAGCCAATATGCTTGATGTACCCAATCCTTAGGTATACCTACCTCCCTACCATCATTTGCCATGCTATATATTGCTGCCACAGCATGTTTGCATGGAATACCGTTTAGCTCCCATCTCCTACATGTACATGTCTTTAACCTCATATTCACCACACATTGGTAATTCCATGGTCCCTTACACTGGTAACTGTCAGCCCCATTCCAAATAACATCATACTCATTAGCTTCTTGCTTAATAACAGCATAAATAAATGTTGCAGTTGGTGTTAAGGGACCTGCTGTAACACCCCCAAATCTGGATTCGTGGAAGCATACCGGTTTTGGGTGCTACTAAATTGATATCACAACACACAGATATATAGAGAACGGATTTAAAAATCCGTTTCAAAAATAGTTTACATTTCCAAATTTAAAATGTCATACATAAAGTTCAGTTTAAATAAAACAAGGCCCATTTAACATGATTGTCCCAATCAGAGTTTAATTCATGTGTAAAAACACTTTTGGTAGTTATGACCGATGCCATGCCATGCCTTCATCAAATACATACTCTAACACCTGATAAAAACATGCAAAAAGTCAGCTAACGCTGGTGAATTCATAGGTTTATAGTAAATAAGCATATATGGACCATAGCAAATAAATTAGCAGGCACATTGTAACCGCATGAAGCGAAAAGTGTACCGTTTTTAAGGGGTCATTTAAGCCCTAAATCGTATTTATTTGATCAAATATTGCCCTAAATCGTTCCTTTTGTCATTTTAGGTACTTTTGAGGAGAAATCTGGAAAAGGAAGCATTTTGGACGTTTTTGGAGCATAAAAGTGAAGAAAACGACAAAGTCTCAAAATCGGCTAAAAGTTACCTTTGACGGCGTCAGGATCCTCTCCAGACGGCATCACGGCTTGGCAATAAAATGGTGGATG
This sequence comes from Artemisia tridentata subsp. tridentata, assembly GCA_021014915.2. NCBI lineage: Eukaryota > Viridiplantae > Streptophyta > Magnoliopsida > Asterales > Asteraceae > Artemisia > Artemisia tridentata. Next base: position 324,908,226 of record CP139504.1, on the reverse strand, counting down.
TGAAAATTACTCATGATAAGCCAGCGAAATTTGCATGAAATTCTGACGGCGTCACGCTTTAATATGATCAAGGTCATCACGACTTAATTTAGAGAGGGACGGCGTCACGCATAATCCTGACGGCGTCAAGCCTTGATAGGCCAGAACGGATTTTGGAGAGCTAAAGAGGGACGGCGTCAAGAAGGTCATCCGGGAACCCTAAAAGCGGCGAGGTGACGGCGTCACACTCCATAACGTGACGCCGTCAGATCTGAAAATCTATATATAGTTTTGCAATTCTTTGTCATTAGTGTGGAACTTATTGGGGAACTTTGTGTGTGAAAACCCTAAGACGAATTTGGCAGCTTTTTCAAGGCTTTTTGCCTTGAGATCTTCCATGTTACATTGAAGATAAGTTATCAATTAATCATTCAATATGTCTATGTGTTGTTTGATTCTATCTTGTTCTTGTCTTTTGTTTAACATGCTAGGCTAGATTTATCTTGTGTTTGCTTAGATCTAATGAAACCTAGCTATTGATTATTGGTTATTAGTGTGTTATTAGTTGTATTGGATGATTGTTCATCTATGTTAGGCTTAAGAAAACTGGCTAACTTCCTATTCGGTAACTTGCTTGAACGTCTTAAGAAACATGAACCAATTCGTACTAAAGGTTTTTATGGTTGTATTTAATGCACAAGCGAATTCTAGTGATCCCATGTTAGGAGCTTCCTAGCCGGCTCGACATAGGAGTGAAGTAGGAGCTTGTAGAGTTGGGGAAGTACGTACGCCACCCCACGAATGGTATTAAGGAATACACCCGTCATCCACGCAACTAATACACACTAATCAACCGGTAAAAGATAGTTAGGGAGTAAGGAAATCTAAGTAAACACATTTTCCTCCACATAAGTTTTCACCAACCTTTTTATTTTTGTTATTTTATTTTATTTGCATTCGTAGTAATTTGGGTTAGTTGACTAGCAACTAATTCCGCCCACTCTTTCAAACCCGAGATTTTACTTGCTTTCATAAAAAAATATAAAAACATAAAAAGAATCTTCTCTCACCCTTAGACCTATTAGAGTAGTTTTTCATACCTAACAAACACTATTCCCTGTGGAGAACGATCAATCCCCCGTACTTACCACTACACTATACTACATCGGTCAGGTACACTGCCTGGTGGGGTTGTAAGCCTCTTGAGATCCCTCGAGAGGTAAAACCTGTTGTAATGTTGCAAAACCACGCATCAAGTTTTTGGCGCCGCTGCCGGGGAATAGTTATTGTTTAGGTTGAATTTTTATTTTATAGGTCTACTCACTAGATTCCTTTCTAGTGAGATTTTTTATTTTATTTTTCTAGGTTTTCTTTAGTCTATCTATTTTCTTCGTTTCTTTGTTCGTAACCATTACCATTCGACATCATGGAAGATGGTAATATCCTCGATCCCAACAACCCACCACGACAACCACCACCTCCTAGAGCCCGTACTTTAGGAGAGTACTCCCGTCCTAGCCACCACGGCTATCGAAACACCATTGAGCTCACTCAAGGAGCCAATATCACACCCTTGCGATCCGACACCATCCGGTTGGTGCAAAGCGGATGCGCATTCCATGGACTTCGTTCTGAAGATCCTAATCAACATCTCAAGGACTTTCTCAAAATCGTTGATTCTATAGACCTTGATGTTGCCACTCGAGAGACGACCCGACTGCGTCTCTTCCAATTCTCTCTGCGGGACCAAGCTAGTCAATGGCTAGAGCGTCAAGCCGCAGGATCCATCACCTCTTGGGATGATCTCACCACTCGTTTCCTTGCTCAGTTTTTCCCACCGGGAAGAACTACCAAGCTAAGGAATGATATCTTGATGTTCCAACAACGTCAAGGCGAAACCCTCTACGAGGCATGGACTCGATTCAAGGACTTACTCCAAAAAGTCCCTCACCATGGCATAGAACTTTGGCTCCAAGTCCAAATCTTCTATGACCATATCAATCTCTCCACGAGGCAAACCATTGACCAATCGGCCGGTGGTAAGCTACGTGATCTAAGTGCGGAACAATCATGGGCTCTCCTAGAGGATCTTGCTCTTTATGACAACGAAAGTTGGAGTGATCCCCGTGATTTGAATAAAACGGTCAAGGCAATATCTTTGCCTTCGAACAATTCAAGCACTTCCGACCGTAGGATCATAGAACTTGAAGACCAAGTTAAGTTTCTCATGAAATCCTACGAGGCTCCTAAACCTTCAAGCCAAGTGAACAAAATCACTTCTTCATGTGAATTATGTAGTGGTCCCCACGACACTCGTGATTGCATGGAACTCCCCGAACAAGCTTTTGTGGACTACGCATCCTCGCGTACCGACGGAGCGGGAGACAAGTGGTACACTTTCAAACCCGAGCCAAACCACTACGGTGATTCATACAACCCCTCATGGAAAAATCACCCAAACCTTAGGTGGAAGCAAAACCAAAACACACAACAAACCAATTCTTCCAACCCACCTAATCGTTTCCAATCAAGCGGTTCCAACTCGAACCGTACTTTCAACAACAATCCTTCCAGCAATGGTAGTACCAATAACTTTGAAGGATTGATTTCCCAATTTATGGCATCTCAAGAAGCTCGGATAGCTAGATTCGAGTCCGAATTCAATCAACAACAAACAGAGATGACCAATAAGATTGACACTTTGTTGAAAGCCCTCAATGACCGAGAAATGGGAGCACTCCCTAGCAACACGGTCAAGAACCCGAAACTAAACGTCAACGCTATTTCATCGGTTTCGTCCCCTAGTTCTTGTCCACAATATTATTCGGTCAATTCCATGAGCACGTGTTTCAAACAAACCCATGTCATAGTTGAAACACCTCCCACTCAAAACCTTGACGAAGAATTCAAGGAGCTCCACCTTGAAAGTCCGGTTGTTGATGTGTTGGATGAGAAGAAGCTCAAGTTAGGCGAAAAAGGGACCGCCTTCGTTCAAAACAAACTACCTAAGAAATTAAATGATCCGGGCTTATTTGTTCTACCTTGCAAGATCGGTAATTCGGAGGCTTATGACACATTAGCCGATCTTGGATCAAGCCTTAACCTACTTCCGTTACCTCTCTACACCTCTCTAAAACTAGGAAAACTTGAAGAAACCGAGGTGATAATAGGTTTAGCGGATGGGAGTGTTGCTTACCCGGTTGGAGTAGTTAAGGACGTGTTAGTGCACATTGGAAAACTAACCATTTTAGCCGATTTCCACGTCCTTGATATGGTTAGTGACCCTACATGCCCCTTGTTGATAGGTAGAGGATTTTTGGCGACCGCTAGTGCTATGATTGATTGTAAGGAATCCAAGATAGCGGTAGGAGAAGGAGATACTTGGTCAGTCTATGATGTTAAGAAACATGCCTATGATACTAGTGAGGAACCAACACCACATTGGTTAGAATCAAATAGGAGACCATCTAGATATGGACCTTGGATTGATAGAGACTTCATAGGACCCCAACGCCCATTTTACCTAGAAGAGGACTTTCTGAACCGAACACATACGGTAGAGCAACTCTTAGCTAGGGACACCGAATTGGATCCATTTGAAGACTCTCTAGTTTTTAGGAAGATGATTGATTTCCTAGGAGTTTTGCCAATTAACCTAGGAATGAATAAGTGGACTTGTGAGGAAGATGATCATAAGTGGAATTGGGATAAACCACCCAAAGATGGAGATGGGTCATGGCATTTTAAGATGACATTGTATGACCCGGATGGAGAGAAGTTTGAAAAGATATATCGTACTAAGCGGACCAATAGGAAACTTTAATCCAAGCTTAACCCTAAAGACGTCCTCGATGACGAGCTCACTTATATAGGGTAGAGTGACTTTGAGTCTAGCTACAAGACTCGTTAATAAAGAAAAGCGCTTCTTGGGAGGCAACCCAAGCTTTATTTGCTTTGTGTGTTCATTTATTTGTTTGTTTGTTTTTATTTATTTCCGTATGTGTGTTTAATTTTTATTCTTATTGATTCATGTTCAAAAGTAATTTGTAAAAATGCTTTATTTTGTTTTTAACTTCGTCTTAACTACATATAAAGGTATTATGCAAAAGTTAAGTGTAAGGGAAATCCAAATCGGTTTATTAGAACACAAATGAACATGAATCATAATAATAATAAATTAACATACATATTAGTATTTGTTTGAGTCAAATGCTTGTATCGAGTCATAATGATGTTTTGCAGGATTTCCAGGAAGTAAGGTATAGGTTTTTCCAAAATTTTTCTGGAAACGTAACATGAGAATTCTGTCAGATCATTTCTGACGGCGTCAGGAGTTACAACCTGACGGCGTCAGGTTTAATTTTCTGAAAATTTTTGAAAGTTTTGTTTTCATAAAAAGTTTTTATTAAATCTCTAACTTATAATCTCCAGGAATCTGCAAAATTATCATTCCATAAGCATTATATCCTTATATATAGATTTTATCCCGCCGATGTTATGTAGGTTTTCGTGTTTGTTTTCTCAGGTTTAACAGGTTATTTTGGACAAGGAAATGTTTTGGATCAAGCTTATGGTGATGCATTAGTCATGGAGCTTTTACATTCTCTTGGAAGAAGATCTAGCCGTGTTACTTCATTATCCACCGAGCGAATCAGGGGAGTATTTGATTTCATTCTTTTACTTTTTGCTTTTGCATCTTGTTATTTGAACATTGGGGACAATGTTCATCTTAAGCGTAAGGGGGGTAAAAGTACGATTAGAGAATGCTCTTACGCTTGATTTTTGTTTTTTAATAGTAGATGTGTAATAAAACTGAGATAAATACCTGTTAGGGCAATTTTAGTGCCAAATTTAATAAAGGGGCGTTGTGTGTTTATAACTCCTATCCGTGAGACGCTCATTAAGATCAAATTTTCACTCCTAAATGTTGTAAAAAAATTTAAATTTGGCACTAAAATTGCCCTAACAGGTATTTATCTCAGTTTTATTACACATCTACTATTAAACAAATAAAAATCAAGCGTAAGAGCATTCTCTAATCGTACTTTTACCCCCCCCCCCTTACACTTAAGATGAACATTGTCCCCAATGTTCAAATAACAAATGTAAAAGCATAAAGTAAAAGAATGAAATCAAATACTCCCCTGATTCGCTCGGTGGATAATGAAGTAACACGGTTAGATCTTCTTCCAAAGAGAATGTAAAAGCTTCATGACTAATGCATCGCCAAAAGCTTGATCCAAAACATTTCCTTGTCCAAAATAACCTGTTAAACCTGAGAAAACAAACACGAAAACCTGCATAACATCGGCGGGATAAACTCTATATATAAGGATATAATGCTTGTGGGATGATAATTTTGCAGATTCCTGGAGATTATAAGTTAGAGATTTAATAAAAACTTTTTATGAAAACAAAACTTTCAAAAATTTTCAGAAAATTAAACCTGACGCCGTCAGGTTGTAACGCCTGACGCCGTCAGAAATGATCTGACAGAATTCTCATGTTACGTTTCCGGAAAAATTTTGGAAAAACCTATACCTTACTTCCTGGAAGTCCTGCAAAACATCATTATGACTCGATACAAGCATTTGACTCAAACAAATACTAATATGTATGTTAATTTAATATTATTATGATTCATGTTCATTTGTTCTCATAAACCGATTTGGATTTCCCTTACACTTATCTTTTTGCAAAATACCTTTATATGTAGTTAAGACGAAGTTAAAAACAAGATAAAGCATTTTCACAATTTGATTTTGAACATGAATCAATAATAATAAAAATTAAACATACATACGGAAACAAATAAAATCAAACAAACAAATAAATAAACACACAAAGCAAATAAAACTTGGGTTGCCTCCCAAGAAGCGCTTTTCTTTATTAACGAGTCTTGTAGCTAGACTCAAAGTCACGTACATTACGTGATTCCATCATTGGTCACGGTTCCTAGGCCATTCTCATTTGATTCTCTATCAGAATCACTTTCATAGTAAAGGTATTTCGGGTCCTCGAGATCAAAAGGATTGTTTCGGTATTTAGAACTAAGCTCCTTATCATGCTTAAAGAATCCACTTGACAGGTCAAAAGTGTCCTTACATCCCCTTCTCACATCATCATCACATAACACGAGTTGGGAACTTAACTCATCGAGCCCTTCATAATCAATCTCCTTGAATCCTCTCATCTTGTAAGGCGTTTGGTATGAGATTTCCCTAATCCCATCGGTGAAAGTCATGATCCCATTGAGCTCGTCCACAACCAAGCTTGTGGCCTTGCAAAAAGGTGCCCCAAAAACAACTTGTGATAACCTGGGATCGATGTACTTTTCGATATTATCGACGATTGCGAAGCTCATAGTGAATGTCATGTTCCCTACAAACACCTGTACATCATCATCTATGCCAATGTCGTCCTTCCCTTTATGAATCATTCCCCATCTGCAAATGTTGTTATAATGAAACAGGGACATCACATTTTTGGGTAAACATGTGTCGATGTAAACATTATAAAAATGCTTGTGACCAATCATGCAAGGTATTTTGAGATTATTCGGATCACATCGCTTAATTCGGCCAGGCCTTCTACCGCATAGCCCCCATGTGTTGCCACATGCTGATGGTTGATATTCATACACTTCTTCACAGCCATCCCGAAAAATCACTTTCCTGACACCATCGGTAAATAATGCACTCCTATCATCCTCATCGAGTATCACTCCCGTTGCTTCTATGAATGGTTTGCCTAGAACAAGGCCAGTTAGGGATGGGCTGATGATAGAGTTCATGTTATTAATTACAGTTAACTCGATATGAAAGAGGAACTTTTCTATCACAATTGGAACACTCCTTATTACCCCGATGATATTAGACCCTTCATATTTGACTTGTTCGGTGAAGGCTTCGTTATATAGAGAGAGGGATATTGCATTCATAGAAGAGTTGGGTTTATGTATGCATCTTTTATAAACTTTTTCCTAGTGGTGCAAGATATCTTAAAGACCCTAGGAACGCCATCCTCTATTCTCTCTCCGAATCCCATAGGCAACTTAGCTGTGCCCCTCTTAAGTTCCTCCACCAGGGGGCGGTCTAGCAGTCCTGGGAGCTCATGAGGTATTTCGGATTTCTCTTCTGAGCCCTCCTCATCACTTACCTCTCTTGTACTCGAGTTCTTTGGTGGGTTTAGATAGTCGCCGGGCGCCTCGGGGTTCTTTTCGGGAACTTCACCCTCCATTTCATTGTCCACATTCTTGGTTGATTGTTGGTCAAGATTGGGTTTAGGAACAGGTATTGTTGTAATGGTGTTCACGAAGTGGAGAGGTTTCGAAGGGGTATGAGTATCTCCAGTTTCTTTTCCGTTTTGTGATATGTATTTGAAGAGTTTACTAGGGTGCTTGATTTTTACAGGAGGGGGTGTTTGGTGAGTCACCGTGACAGATTTGATCTCATTAACTCGTGTCAACTCACAAGTTGGCCTACCAGCAAGGCGATCAATGATAACCTTAAACAGGTTATCAACCTTGTTGTTCATATCAACTTGCTGTTGTCTGAATTGATTCTCAAGTTTAGAGAGTTGTGTTTCTTGAGAAGAAATGAATTTTTGCAGTGATTCCTCGCGATTTTGTTGTTTATGCGTATGCTGATGAGGATAATGTTCAGACCAGGTGAGTGGGGGAGAGTCATTGAATGATACACTTCGAGTTTGGTTCCAACTAAAATTTGGCTTATTCTTCCATGCCTCATACCTATCTTCGGGATTCTTGTGTCCATAATTAGTAGTGAGCCACTTATCTCCCGCCTTATCGATTCGCGAGGATGCGAATTCTTTGAAAGCCTGTTTGGGGAGTTCCATGCAATCATGAGTGTTGTGGGGACCACTACATAATTCACATGAAGAAGTGATTTTGTTCACTTGGCTTGAAGGTTTAGGAGCCTCGTAGGATTTCATGAGAAACTTGACTTGGTCTTCAAGTTCTATGATCCTACGGTCGGAAGTGCTTGAATTGTTCGAAGGCAAAGATATTGCCTTGACCGTTTTATTCAAATCACGGGGATCACTCCAACTTTCGTTGTCATAAAGAGCAAGATCCTCTAGGAGAGCCCATGATTGTTCCGCACTTAGATCACGTAGCTTACCACCGGCCGATTGGTCAATGGTTTGCCTCGTGGAGAGATTGATATGGTCATAGAAGATTTGGACTTTGAGCCAAAGTTCTATGCCATGGTGAGGGACTTTTTGAAGTAAGTCCTTGAATCGAATCCATGCCCCGTAGAGGGTTTCGCCTCGACGTTGTTCAAACGTCAAGATATCCTTCCTTAGCTTGGTAGTTCTTCCCGGTGGGAAAAACTGAGCAAGGAAACGAGTGGTGAGATCATCCCAAGAGGTGATGGATCCTGCGGGTTGACGCTCTAGCCATTGACTAGCTTGGTCCCGCAAAGAGAATTGAAAGAGACGCAATCGGGTCGTCTCTCGAGTGGCAACATCAAGGTCTATAGAATCAACGATTTTGATAAAGTCCTTGAGATGTTGATTAGGATCTTCAGAATGAAGTCCATGGAATGCGCATCCGCTTTGCACCAACCGGATGGTGTCGGATCGCAAGGGAGTGACATTGGCTCCTTGAGTGAGCTCAATGGTGTTTCGATAGCCATGGTGGCTAGGACGGGAGTACTCTCCTAAAGTACGGGCTCTAGGAGGTTGTGGTGGTTGTTGTGGTGGTGGGTTGTTGGGATTAAGGATATTACCATCTTCCATGATGTCGAATGGTAATGGTTACGAACAAAGAAACGAAGAAAATAGATAGACTAAAGAAAACCTAGAAAAATAAAATAAAAATCTCACTAGAAAGGAATCTAGTGAGTAGACCTATAAAATAAAAATTCAACCTAAACAATAACTATTCCCCGGCAGCGGCGCCAAAAACTTGATGCGTGGTTTTGCAACCTTACAATAGGTTTTACCTCTCAAGGGATCTCAAGAGGCTTACAACCCCACCAGGCAGTGTACCTGACCGATGTAGTATAGTGTAGTGGTAAGTACGGGGGATTGATCGTTCTCCACAGGGAATAGTGTTCGTTAGGTATGAAAAACTACTCTAATAGGTCTAAGGGTGAGGGATGATTCTTTTTTGTGTTTTTTATATTTTTATGAAAGCAAGTAAAATCTCGGGTTTGAAAGAGTGGGCGGAATTAGTTGCTAGTCAACTAACCCAAGTTACTACGAATGCAAATAAAATAAAATAACAAAAATGAAAAGGTTGGTGAAAACTTATGTGGAGGAAAATGTGTTTACTTAGATTTCCTTACTCCCTAACTATCTTTTACCGGTTGATTAGTGTGTATTAGTTGCGTGGATGACGGGTGTATTCCTTAATACCATTCGTGGGGTGGCGTACGTACTTCCCCAACTCTACAAGCTCCTACTTCACTCCTATGTCGAGCCGGCTAGGAAGCTCCTAACATGGGATCACTAGAATTCGTTTGTGCATTAAATACAACCATAAAAACCTTTAGTACGCATTGGTTCATGTTTCTTAAGACGTTCAAGCAAGTTACCGAATAGGAAGTTAGCCAGTTTTCTTAAGCCTAACATAGATGAACAATCATCCAATACAACTAATAACACACTAATAACCAATAATCAATAGCTAGGTTTCATTAGATCTAAGCAAACACAAGATAAATCTAGCCTAGCAAGTTAAACAAAAGACAAGAACAAGATAGAATCAAACAACACATAGACATATTGAATGATTAATTGATAACTTATCTTCAATGTAACATGGAAGATCTCAAGGCAAAAAGCCTTGAAAAAGCTGCCAAATTCGTATTAGGATTTTCACACACAAAGTTCCTCAAAATAAGTTCCACACTAATGACAAAGAATTGCAAAACTATATATAGATTTTCAGATCTGACGGCGTCACGTTATGGAGTGTGACGCCGTCACCTCGCCGCTTTTAGGGTTCCCGGATGACCTTCTTGACGCCGTCCCTCTTTAGCTCTCCAAAATCCGTTCTGGCCTATCAAGGCTTGACGCCGTCAGGATTATGCGTGACGCCGTCCCTCTCTAAATTAAGCCGTGACGACCTTGATCATATTAAAGCGTGACGCCGTCAGAATTTCATGCAAATTTCACTGGCTTATCATGAGTAATTTTCACATCCACCATTTTATTGCCAAGCCGTGACGCCGTCTGGAGAGGATCCTGACGCCGTCAAAGGTAACTTTTAGCCGATTTTGAGACTTTGTCGTTTTCTTCACTTTTATGCTCCAAAAACGTCCAAAATGCTTCCTTTTCCAGATTTCTCCTCAAAAGTACCTAAAATGACAAAAGGAACGATTTTGGGCAATATTTGATCAAATAAATACGATTTAGGGCTTAAATGACCCCTTAAAAGCGGTACACTTTTCGCTTCATCAAATACCCTTACACTTGAGATTTGCTTGTCCTCAAGCAAATGCGCTTTTATTCTAATCAAAATACAAGTTAGGGGTCATTTAATGCTAATATAAAAGTAATTGCAACAAATATTCGTTCCACTTTAATCATAATAAGCACGGAGATTACAAACTAGCACCTCACAAGTAGTGTTTAGATACTCACATCTCTCAAGTGTCATCAAAATAAATCTCATAAATGAAAACGGATAATATCTCTCACTACCTGTCATAGCAAATAGATTACCATAGGCTTGGGAAAGGATCAAAAACCACCTCCACTAGGCGTAAGCACCTAAGATAAACTATCAAAGAGGGCTTTTAAATGGGTTATAACGTTAGGTGTAGGGAAAAGGAAAACACGGTTTTGTTGGATAAGGGATGTTTTACTGGTGGCGCGTTAAAGATCTTGATCAATTACATGTACTATACAATGTTGCTAAGCCAAGACTCGACTCGATTTAAGCTAATGAAAGAAAATAACAAAAACATAAAACAAACATAAAATGAAACGGGATGGTAGTCCGTATGTTTTTTTTTTTTTTTTTCTACTTTTTTTTTTCTTTTTCTCATTTTTTTTCTTGATTTTTCGATTTTTTTTTTTTTTTTTTTTTTTTTTTTTTTTTTTTTTTTTTGCATACACTTTTGCCCTACCATCCAAAATAATACATCATAGGGGCGTTGCATCCCCTTACACTTGAACTTTTACATAACTTTACAAATAACTATTCTAATGACTCGAATTAAGATAATTAAAAAACTTGGAGTACTTTTAAAATATTTAGCACATATGGGGGTAATAAATGATGTTCTTCCCCATTACTCCATTACACTAGTACTTTACCCATGAGTCCCAATCGTCCCAAAACAATATGTACAAGGATATGACTCGACTTAGCAACCATGTAATCAATTAGATAATTAACTTGGGTTTAAACAAATGTTGTCACAATAATGCACTAAAAATGAGTGCATACAAGGTAGGCTAAGGCGATTTGGGTGTACATTTAAGTAGGGTGTAACAAATTCTTCCTTTAAGTAAAATGCTTAAAGGTCGAAACGAAAAGATAGGCTCTGAGGGGTGTACTAGGGGTATCGTGTACCAAAAATGGGTACAACGCAAAGGGTGTGGGAGAATTACTTGACCAATGTAGCCAACGTAATTATAACAAAAACACAGGTGTAAAACAATGGGTTAATCCTAATGCCTCTTATCATGTAGTAAATCTAACTACACGAATGTAGTCTCACTTGTGGCCTCGGAATGGTCCTAACGCAAGTTCTAGAATCTAAGTGCTACCGGAACACACACCATAGCATAAATGCTTTTCCTACCAATTCTAGGGGCGAACCTCACATATTTGGGGTGGAAAATTTTTTTAGTGGTACGGTTTTTTGTGCTAGTCATATAACTCCTATCCGTGAGACGCTCATTAAGATCAAAGTTTCACTCCTAAATGTTGTAAAAAAAATTTAAATTTGGCACTAAAATTACCCTAACAGGTATTTATCTCAGTTTTATTACACATCTACTATTAAACAAATAAAAATCAAGCGTAAGAGCATTCTCTAATCGTACTTTTACCCCCCTTACACTTAGAGAATGCTCTTACGCTTGATTTTTGTTTGTTTAATAGTAGATGTGTAATAAAACTGAGATAAATACCTGTTAGGGCAATTTTAGTGCCAAATTTAAAATTTTTTACAACACTTAGGAGTGAAACTTTGATCTAATGAGCGTCTCACGGATAGGAGTTATATGACTAGCACAAAAACCGTACCACAAAAAAATTTTCCACCCCCAAATATGTGAGGTTCGCCCCTAGAATTGGTAGGAAAAGCATTTATGCTATGATGTGTGTACCGGTAGCACTTAGATTCTAGAACTTGCGTTAGGACCATTCCGAGGCCACAAGTGAGACTACATTCGTGTAGTTAGATTTACTACATGATAAGAGGCATTAGCATTAACCCATTGTTTTACACCTGTGTTTTTGTTATAATTACGTTGGCTACATTGGTCAAGTAATTCTCCCACACCCTTTGCGTTGTACTCATTTTTAGTACACGATACCCCTAGTACACCCCTCAGAGCCTATCTTTTCGTTTCGACCTTTAAGCATTTTACTTAAAGGAAGAATTTGTTACACCCCACTAAAATGTACACCCAAATCGCCTTAGCCTACCTTGTATGCACTCATCTTTAGTGCATTATTGTGACAACATTTGTTTAAACCCCAAGTTAATTATCTAATTGATTACATGGTTGCTAAGTCGAGTCATATCCTTGTACATATTGTTTTGGGACGATTGGGACTCATAGGTAAAGTACTAGTGTAATGGAGTAATGGGGAAGAACATCATTTATTACCCCCATATGTGCTAAATATTTTAATAGTACTCCAAGTTTTTCAATTATCTTAATTCGAGTCATTAGAATAGTATTTGTAAAGTTATGTAAAAGTTCAAGTGTAAGGGGAATGCAACGCCCCTATGATGTATTATTTTGGATGGTAGGGCAAAAGTGTATGCAAAAAAAAAAAAAAAAAAAAAAAAAAAAAAAAAAAAAAAAATCAAGAAAAATACAAAAAAAAATGAGAAAAAGAAAAATAGAAAAAACATACGGACTACCATCCCGTTTTATTTTATGTTTATTTTATGTTTTTGTTATTTTATTTTTAGCTTAAGATTGAGTCGAGTCTTGGCTTAGCAACATTGTATAGTACATGTAATTGATCAAGATCTTTAACTCGCCACCAGTAAAACATCCCTTATCCAACAAAATCGTGTTTTCCTTTTCCCTACACCTAACGTTATAACCCATTTAAAAGCCATCTTTGATAGTTTATCTTAGGTGCTTACACCTAGTGGAGGAGGTTTTCGATCCTTTCCCAAGCCTCTGGTAATCTATTTGCTATGACAGGTAGTGAGAGATATTATCCGTTTTCATTTATGAGATTTATTTTGATGACACTTGAGAGATGTGAGTATCTAAACACTACTTGTGAGGTGCTAGTTTGTAATCTCCGTGCTTATTATGATTAAAGTGGAACGAATATTTGTTGCAATTACTTTTATATTAGCATTAAATGACCCCTAACTTGTATTTTGATTAGAATAAAAGCGCATTTGCTTGAGGACAAGCAAATCTCAAGTGTAAGGGTATTTGATGAAGCGAAAAGTGTACCGCTTTTAAGGGGTCATTTAAGCCCTAAATCGTATTTATTTGATCAAATATTGCCCTAAATCGTTCCTTTTGTCATTTTAGGTACTTTTGAGGAGAAATCTGGAAAAGGAAGCATTTTGGACGTTTTTGGAGCATAAAAGTGAAGAAAACGACAAAGTCTCAAAATCGGCTAAAAGTTACCTTTGACGGCGTCAGGATCCTCTCCAGACGGCGTCACGGCTTGGCAATAAAATGGTGGATGTGAAAATTACTCATGATAAGCCAGTGAAATTTGCATGAAATTCTGACGGCGTCACGCTTTAATATGATCAAGGTCGTCACGGCTTAATTTAGAGAGGGACGGCGTCACGCATAATCCTGACGGCGTCAAGCCTTGATAGGCCAGAACGGATTTTGGAGAGCTAAAGAGGGACGGCGTCAAGAAGGTCATCCGGGAACCCTAAAAGCGGCGAGGTGACGGCGTCACACTCCATAACGTGACGCCGTCAGATCTGAAAATCTATATATAGTTTTGCAATTCTTTGTCATTAGTGTGGAACTTATTTTGAGGAACTTTGTGTGTGAAAATCCTAATACGAATTTGGCAGCTTTTTCAAGGCTTTTTGCCTTGAGATCTTCCATGTTACATTGAAGATAAGTTATCAATTAATCATTCAATATGTCTATGTGTTGTTTGATTCTATCTTGTTCTTGTCTTTTGTTTAACTTGCTAGGCTAGATTTATCTTGTGTTTGCTTAGATCTAATGAAACCTAGCTATTGATTATTGGTTATTAGTGTGTTATTAGTTGTATTGGATGATTGTTCATCTATGTTAGGCTTAAGAAAACTGGCTAACTTCCTATTCGGTAACTTGCTTGAACGTCTTAAGAAACATGAACCAATGCGTACTAAAGGTTTTTATGGTTGTATTTAATGCACAAACGAATTCTAGTGATCCCATGTTAGGAGCTTCCTAGCCGGCTCGACATAGGAGTGAAGTAGGAGCTTGTAGAGTTGGGGAAGTACGTACTCCACCCCACGAATGGTATTAAGGAATACACCCGTCATCCACGCAACTAATAAACACTAATCAACCGGTAAAAGATAGTTAGGGAGTAAGGAAATCTAAGTAAACACATTTTCCTCCACATAAGTTTTCACCAACCTTTTTATTTTTGTTATTTTATTTTATTTGCATTCTTAGTAATTTGGGTTAGTTGACTAGCAACTAATTCCGCCCACTCTTTCAAACCCGAGATTTTACTTGCTTTCATAAAAAAATATAAAAACATAAAAAGAATCTTCTCTCACCCTTAGACCTATTAGAGTAGTTTTTCATACCTAACGAACACTATTCCCTGTGTAGAACGATCAATCCCCCGTACTTACCACTACACTATACTACATCGGTCAGGTACACTGCCTGGTGGGGTTGTAAGCCTCTTGAGATCCCTCGAGAGGTAAAACCTGTTGTAAGGTTGCAAAACCACGCATCAGGCACATACTAACCGCATGCTAGCACTAAGCTCAAACAACCGAGGCTACGACAAACAATATGCCTAACCGGTATAGCATAACAAATGTGTCCGCGAGTGTTTATCCCAATACACTTGGCAAATCTGACATGGTATACGCTCGCGTTGACCTGCCTGGCCAACCGAACGGGGGAGTCACCCCCAATAGATCTATTTATATCATACGCGCTTCCCGCAAGAATTGACGGTTGATGATATTGGGCATAGTGGGATCATACATACTTAGGTTATCCGCATACTAGTGTGTAAAAAAAATAAAAGTTCAGTTTAGGTCCATGAAAACAGTTTTGCATGTTTCTCACCCCAAGGTTTATAAAATAGTTCATATAAAAATGTGGCTATAAACTCACCTTATGTAACAATTCGCATTTCAGGTTGATTTATATTCCCAAAATTTTTACTATTCATTTCATTATTCATTTTTACTATTCACTTGCACTATTCATTTCCAAAATTTTTATTTCATATCGAAATTTTTATTTCATATTCTCGTGAGATAAATTATTTCCATGACAAAATAAAAGTTTGACGCTTGTCGGGTCATTTTCGCAAAAGTTATTAAGAAATTATACGTTTGGGTTTAAACGTCGTTTAAACATCCTGCGCATAACGAAACCCAACTGCGCCAATTTTCCTCGCATCAGAATAATGTTTAGTACACTCACAATCAATTAGGGAATTTTTGATAATTAAGTTAAAATGTTACCAAATAGACCCTATGTCTTGCAGAACTAAACTTGCGTTTTAAGCACTTTTACTTATCCGCAACCTTAGCCTTCACCTGCACCACATTTTATAAGACATTTAGAAGCTTTTATATTGTTGAAAAAGTCAACATATTTTTCCCTCCTCCATTGACCATAAAATCATTCTTTGATTTTATAAATCATTCCTTGATTTTTAGGCTTCCGGTTTTGGGTTTAAAAGACGTTTAACACCAACCGACACTAGACTGAGTCTAGTCTAGATATTATAGGTCATTTTAATTCATTATCATCATATTAGAAAAGTTACATTTTACTTTTCTCAATTTTACGCAATTTTCGTACGTTTTACGTATTACACGTTTTAGACCCGTGTTTCCAGTGTTAACAGGGTTTAAGCAACCCGATGGAACTTACCACTCATTTTATATTTTATTATGGAGTATAATGATAAGTTAAATCATTCCTACAAGTTTCGTATTTTTACGATACCCGGTTTTACGTTTCGTGGCCTAACAACTTACGGTTAACGATTAACGGAACCAAAACTCACTCCGTAAAACACAAGATAAATATCTAAACACTATTCATCCAAAATATCTAGATATCTTCAAAAATTCACTAGTCGTGTAAATACCCATTTCTCATGGAAAAATTATTCTAAATACAATGGTACTAATTTCGTGTCCTAAATCGATCGTTATCGAGCCTAAATAAGTCCCGAACCATAATAACACAAAAGTTACAATAATGACCCCTGTAAAAGTATTTTTCGTTTTATATACTCATTTGTTGGAAAAACTATTCTAAACGCAACGGCGTAATTTTCGTAACTTGAATCAAACGTTTGCTAGCCTAAACAAGTCCCGAACACGAAAAGCAGAAAAGTTACACAATTAGTCCTCAGTGGAAATTCTCCTATAAATACAAGGCTTAAGCCTTCACAATTTCTTGCACCACCCTCTCTTTATCTCTAAAGTCCTTAAACCCAAGGCGATTCTTATCTATTTTAGCAAGTTTCTTTCAAGAATGTGCAAGCGTTCTTGAGCAAAAGCTAGAGTTTGATCTACTTTGCTCCGAGTTTTCAAGAAAGGCGTCGTTATAATCTTCAAATAACTTCAAGTCTCCAAAAAGACTTTGTTATTATCTTCAAATAGCTTCGGGTTTTCAAGAAGGCGTTGTTATAATCTTCAAGTAGCCTCGGGTTTTTGAAGAATACAAATTCTACGTCAAAGCTCTGATTATATTCCTTTTTTCTATAATACTCAAGCATTCTATATTAAGGTAAGTATTTATATACTTTAAATACTTATAAACTTTGTTAGTTTATTTATTATATTTATAAACTCTTAATGTGTCATATAATCAAATAAGCAAAATATATTTTCTATCGAATACTACAACACTAGGGAGCTTCATGTGAGGGGATTCATTTGGGTAAACGGATCAACGAGTTGCTGGATTTACGAATTAAAGTGTCCTAGCTCCTCGAACGTTTACTGCATGACCTCTGACTTATGATGGCCTGAACAGTAGTACGAGATATACAAACAAAACATGTTTCATAAACCATATGCAAGACATATACATGTATGTCTTTGTATTCTTAGACTTTATTCCAAACCTAAGTCGCAACTTTCTATTTCTAGGTTGCTCGTAGAGATTTTTTCGGCTTATCTAGCGATTTCATTATATCCTTAACATCATGTACTCTGAGGTGAGTTCATAGCCCCACTTTCTATTACTTAATTGTTTTACAAACCCTTGGGGGGAATACATGCTATTTTAACCGAAGTCCCCATATCATGAACCATTTAATCACTAGGATAGGGAGCACGAATATTAGTGAATAGGCCTATTGGGATTGACGAATCCCGTTTGTATTGACTGGGTCCGGTAATCAAACACACTATATTTGAGTCTTAGGTATGTTGGTAAAGTACCTACCGGGGCAATCAGCCGATCGATATTGGCACACTTTAACGTATTGGTTACATGAGATTAGTGAATAATAATAACCGTTTTGTTTTCCAACCATGAGTGTGAGTCTATAACTCACACTACCAACATATTGTGTTCAACTACTTAACAAACTCTATGAATATCACTCAACCTTTGTGTTGATATTTTAAGCATGTATTTCAGGTGCATAATGATCAAGGATGGCACGGAGGGGCACGTACTCTATCAAGAAGGCTATAACTTATTTTATCATTCAAAACGACATCAAATGACTTTATATTGATGTATTTTGTAAACATGGAACCTTTTTGGACCTATCTTGTAAACTCTGATATATTATTTGAATGATAAATCCTTTTTTAAAATGACTCAGTTAGAGATCGTTTTCTATTATTATGACTGTTGTGTCGTCGAGTAACACCCAGTTTGAATTCCGCTGCATCATTGAATTAGGGGTGTTACACCTTAACAGTAGCAATCTGCTAGTAAACAAATAACACAGTGCAACCGCTCCGACATGCGAGCTAGATCAGCATGGTAAGTCTTAGTGTACTATTCGTGTTTCAAACGTTTTGACTAATTTGGAAAGTTTACGTGTGTCAAAGTGCTCGTGTATTTCTTGCTTGTCGTGTGGTAAAGTATAATTCAAGAGTGGTTTATCGTAAAAGTTTCTTTAGTGATGACTCATGGTGAAAGTGTAAGGTGAAAATATGTGTGACGGGATCGTCCGTGCTTAGTACTCGTCGTCGAAAAATACACAAGTAATATATATAATATCTTATATATATTTTAAATAAAGTTTAATAATTAAATATTTAATTAATTAGAGCTTATAATTAATTATATAAGAATTGATAAATTAATATAATGATGTGATAGTTGGGTATTATTATATTATAAATATTATAATTATTTATAATATAATGATAATTATAAAAAGGAAATTATAAGTATTTAATTTAGAAAAATTTTAGAGAGTGTAAGTATATAAATATATCAGATATATTCTTAAATTTTATGAATTCCAAAAATATTAATTTAGGAAAATTAATATTTTTAATATAACAATAATATATTGCATCCTTTAGTCGGTTTTTATCCAAAAATATTCTAAATGTTGGAATTTTAGAAAAATCAGGCATGACCCGTTCGTTTATTCAAACTTTTCCATTTTTTCCAAGTGTTGCAATTTACTCAAATACTCCCTTACGTTAACAATATTTGCAAAACTAGTCCGAAGTATATATTTTATGTTATAACTATATATATCGACACGTTTACATTTTAATTATAAGTTTCGTTTTAAAAGTCAATGTTTAGCCAAAATACTTCTAGAAGTCAACAAAAAGTCAATTCGTGTAAAATTGGGCCGAAAAGCCCATTTGGTAACCAAATTTAGTTAAAATGTCAATACGAGTTCAAAAACGTTTTTAATC
Source organism: Artemisia tridentata subsp. tridentata (assembly GCA_021014915.2). Lineage (NCBI taxonomy): Eukaryota > Viridiplantae > Streptophyta > Magnoliopsida > Asterales > Asteraceae > Artemisia > Artemisia tridentata. The sequence goes on along the minus strand of CP139504.1, from coordinate 324,888,997 downwards.
GATATATAACGTTTTACTATGTCTAAATATTTATAAAAGGTCAAAAAATATTCCAAAACTCATTTTTTTCACCCGAGATATATATGGGCCGAATAGGCCACAATGGGCCTAAAAGTCCAATTTTAGCTCAAAAACATTTTAAACCTTTTAAGTTACGTCAATTATATCGTTAAGTATTAAATAAGCAAATTAGCACTTTAAATAAGCAATTGGGTCAAAAAGTCCAAGTAGGCCGAAAGTTTGATGGGCTCGGCCCATGTGTGTCGTACGAACCAAAGACCCAAAAAAATATAAGCCGAAAACAATACGCTAAGCTTATTTCAATAAGCTATTCCAAATAAGTTGTTAAGCACTAATTTCACCCTTTCACCAATAGAGCCAAAATTTTAGGTTTTTCAATTCCCCAATTTTTATTTTTGTCAAAATGTGGCCGACTAGTGTATGTACACAAATAGTGTATATTTCGTTTTAAACTCATGTAATTAACACTAAACACATTTGTACCATCAAACTAGTACCACAAGCAACAAGATTTACCACACAAGCAAGAAATAACATAATTTGTATGAAATGTTCAAAAAAGTTGAGCACACATATATATGCCAAACCCTAGCTTTTTCAAATTAACAAAACGTATACATTTAACACTTTGTATCACTTTTAAACGTCAATATTACATGAAATTAACAAGATTAGATGAGTTTGTGAGTGTGCTTACAAAGAGGGTGTTTGTACGTGGCTTAGGAGACCAACGAAAGACCCAAAATGCTCCAAATTTACCAAAGACACGTTCCAATCGTCCCAAAACACTTGAAAGTACAACCCGATTGCTTGGAAACTTACTAAAATTTTGTAGGTCTTGAATTTATGTTGAATTCGTGGGTTTGGAGAGTAGAGATGATCTAGGAAAGTTTTTGTGATAAGAATGTATGTATGTTTTAGTTTGTGAAGTATTAAGGGTATAAAAACAAATATAATACATGTCATCTTCCACTAACAAATCAAGTGTATCAAAAATTTTGCCTTGTGGTGGTGTATTGGGTGGTAAACGACAGCCAGAGGGGGGGGGGTGGGGAGGGAAAAGATTTTGCTCCTCGTTGGTGTATCGTGTGTCGGTTTAAGCTTAAATGTTACCTTAAACTCCCGGTTTGATATTTTTGGACACGTACACGCAAAATAAAGTTTTCATCGACATTTTTTTCAGAATAATAATAAAATATTATTATTTTCTCAAAAATGTATTTATTTGACTTTTACCATATCTATTGTAGTATCGGTACGCGTGTGGGGTTGCTTTTCAGTAAATGCGAGAAAGCTTCTCAGTTAAATACGTAACTTGTCGGTAACTATCAGAAATAGAATAATTTACGTTTACTGAAAAAAATAGACAGTTTTAGCAGTGACTGTAAGCTACAGTACGCGGAATAGCTTCCCTAAATGCTCTAAAATGCTCAAAAATGTTCAGTTATGCATAGAAATGCTCGGTTTAGAAATAATAAATAAATATTTATTATTAAAATAAAGCGTGAAAATTACTATTTGTCACAGTCTCCCCAGCTAATGGGGAAATCCGGGACAGTACGCGGAATAGCTTCCCGAAATGCTCTGAAATGCTCAAAAATGTTCAGTTATGCATAGAAATGCTCGGTTTAGAAATAATAAATAAATATTTATTATTAAGATAAAGCGTGAAAATTACCATTTGTCACAGTCTCCCCAGCTAATGGGGAAATCCGTTCCGAATTTTAGTTTGCGTTACTTGATGAGTTTTAGAAAAGATGTGGGTACTTTCGCTTTATTTCATCCTCTCATTCCCAAGTGTGCTCTAGACCTCTGCGAGAGTTCCAACGGACCTTCAAGATTGGGATACGACTCTGCTTAAGCCGTTTAACTTCTCGGTCCATGATTTCAATCGGTTCTTCGATGAAGTTTAGTTTCTCATCAAGCTAGATTTCTTCCAGGGGAATAGCAAGGTTGTCATCAGATAGACACCTTTTCAAGTTGCTTACATGAAAAATGTCATGCACAGCGCTGAGTTCGGATAGTAATTCGAGTCGATAGGCTACCGGCCCGACTCTGGAAAGAATATCAAAAGGTCCAATATAACGAGGGTTCAACTTCCCACGTTTACCAAATTTTATCACGCCTTTCCATGGCGAGACTTTCAACATGACTTTATCGCTCACTTGGAACTCAAGGGTTTCTGCCTCTTGTCGGCATAGCTCTTTTGACGGTCACGAGCCATTTGTATTCGACAACCGATCAGCACAATTTTCTCGGTAGTCTCTTGGACTAGGTCTGGTCTGGTCCGGTAAGTTGGCTTTCTCCGACTTTAGACCAACATAGCTGTTGTTGTAAGAAAACTCGGATAAAGGAAAATGTCTCTCCAAGCCGTTCCTGAAATCGATCACACACGCTCTGATCATGTCCTCTAATGTTTGAATGGACCTTTCACTCTGACCATCAGTCTGAGGGTGGTAAGCTGTACAAATGTCGAGATCTGTTCCAAATGCGTCCTGGAGCAACTTCCAGAAGTTCGACGTGAAACGACTATCTCGATCAGAGATGAAAGAAATAGGTACACCGTGTCTTGCGACAATTTCCTTCAAGTACAGTCGTGCAAGTTTATCCATGCTATCATTCTTTTTGATAGGAAGGAAGTGAGCAGATTTAGTGAGACGGTCCACGATTACCTAGATCGTGTCATAACCGCTTGATATCTTCGGCAGTTTGGTGATGAAGTCCATAGTTATGTGTTCCCACTTCCATTCTAGAATTTCAGGTTGTACAAGTAAACCTAACGGTCTCTGGTGTTCAGCCTTGACCTTTGAACACGTTAAGAATTTACTGACATATTCTGCAATGCCGGCCTTCATGTTTAGCCACCAGTAAAGTTTCTTCAAATCCAAGTACATCTTGTCAGATCCTGGGTGAATGGAGCATTTGGACTTGTGGGATTCGTGCATGATCAAATCACGAACTCCTCCGTAGAGCGGGATCCAACTTCTGTCTCCAAAATACAAAACTCTATCCGATCTCTTTACGAGGCCATTCTCACTTTTCGGCATCCCGTAAACTTTCTCACTTGGTCTGTTCTCTTCCTTGAGTGCCTCGACCTGAGCCTCAAGGATTTTCGCTGGAAGAGGTGAACTGATCGTCATTCCTAGCGATCTGACTTTGAGGGGTTTAACTCGCTCTTTCCTGCTGAGGGCATCGGCAACTACATTTGCCTTGCCTGGGTGATAACGGATTTCACAATCGTAATCACTGAGCAATTCCAACTATCGGCGCTGTCTCATGTTTAGCTCCTTTTTGTTCAAAATATGTTATAGGCTTTTGTGGTCGGTTTACACCACACACATCGTGCCATAATGATAGTGTCTCCAGATCTAGAGTGCAAACACGACTGAGCCTAACTCTAGGTCATTAGTTGTGTAGTTTTTCTCATGAGTTTTCAGTTGTCGAGATGCATATGCTATCACCTTCTCTCTCTGCATCAACACGGCTCTCAATCCCTTGTGTGAAGCGTCACAATAAACGACAAAGTCTTCACTGCCTTCAGGTAAGGCCAAGATGGGTGCACTACACAACTTTTCCTTAAGGAGTTGAAAAGCTTTTTCTTCCTTATCTCCCCAGTCGTACTTCATATTCTTCTGGGTTAGTTTAGTCCAAGGCTTCGCTATCTTGGACAAACCTTTGATAAACCTTCTGTAATACCCAATGAGTCCTAAGAATTGGCATATTTCGGTGGGTATTTTAGGTGTTGCCCAATCCCTAACCGACTCGATCTTTGCAGGATCCACGTGAATGCCTCGACTGTCAATCACGTGACCCAAAAATTGGACGGTTGTTATCCAAATCTCACATTTGGAAAACTGAGCATACAACTCTTCCTTCTTCAGTAGCTCTAAGATTAGTTTGAGATGTTCCTCATGTTCTTTCTCACTCTTAGAGTAAATCAGGATGTCGTCAATGAAAACAATTACGGATTTGTCCAAATACGGTTTGCACACTCGGTTCATAAGATCCATGAACACTACTGGTGTGTTGGTCAAACCGAATGGTATAACTTGAAATTTATAATGACCGTATCCGGTCCTGAATGTACTCTTTGGGATGTCTATTTCCCTAACCCTGAGTTGATGATAACCTGATCTTAGGTCGATTTTTGAATAGACCGACGAACCCTGAAGTTGATTGAATAGGTCGTCGATTCTTGGGAGTGGGTATCGGTTCTTAATAGTCAATTTGTTCAGTTCTCGATAGTCTATACACATCCTGAAGGATCCATCCTTCTTCTTAACAAACAGGATCGGAGCTTCCCGTGGTGAAGAACTCGGTCTGATAAATCCTTTTTTCGAAAGTTTAGTTAACTGGTTTGGCAGCTCTTGCAATTCCATTAGTGCTAATCGATAGGGTGCTTGATTCACTTCTAAGGTTTGGTTTAGTGAACAACGTTGTTTCTATAAAACCTCATGTCCTACTCAATCTAGTATCCCCAAGGAATCAGTAAAGGGTTAGGCAACTATTGCAAAGATAATGTCTCGGGTTACTCTGCAAGGTCTTAAGATTTATGTTGGGTCACAAGTCCATTTTTGGTAAGTCTCTAGTCCCTGAAAGTTTCGTGGTTCACCCATTGTTTATTTCAGTCCAAGGGTCCTCCTTGTGTTGCTAGGATCCTATTTCCATAAGGTACGTGGACGAGTTTCCCATCGTGGGTGATTACAGCATGGTATTTCGACATCCAGCCTACATTGGGGAAGATGTCGAAGTCTCCAAGTTTTATGGGCATAGGTCGCTGTTGGTTGAGGAGTTTTGCAGGTCTAGAGTACGACATTGAAAGATGGTGTTGATTGCTACTAGCAGTCAGTTGGCTGGTTCAGTAAGATTTTTCTGATAGACGATGCAGTGTCTAGGAATCGTAAGGAGTAGTGTAAAGTGAGATGCTAATCCGTGGGGTCGTCTTATGATAGCCAGTGATGTAAGTTTTTCTTTCGACTTTGGACGTGGTATGAAGTAGGGCTGGTTCTAGGTGGTAAATTGGCGCCAAAGTCTATTTGGTTACGGTATTTTCTGGTACGGATGCCCATGACTTGCACTACTTTAATATGTTCACACACGCGAGTTTCTGATTTCTCGGCAAATTGGAAATAAAATATTTGACTTTGACAAAAATTTAAGGCAACCATTCCTAGCATAGTATGGTCCTACCCAAATTATACATAGGTGATCAGGCTCTGTATAATTTGGGTCCAACGATGCAATGCTGAGTTTAGTTACAAGAAAACACATCGGTTTTTCAGCTCATGAGGTTGCAGCATAAACTACTTTTCAAAAAGTAAATAATTCGCCGGGCGGTAACATAATAGTTTGTAAAATGGTTTGCCAACAATTTATAGAGTAGTAGGAAAGCAATTCATTATTGGCAAGATAGCGTCAAAGTTATAGTTTAGCTTAAAATTTGTTAGTAAAACTGTTCATATGGTGACAGCAAAATAATTTGTAATGAAATGGCGAAATAATTTATGGCGTGATAGTAATGCAGATTTGTTGTTCAGATTTGGCGGCGGTAAAAGTAGCTCATCGGAAGCAAGTAGTTTACAAAACTTGTAAGGTAATTGTAACATGGTTTGAAGCAAACTGCAAAATTTCCTATAATTAACGACGTTTAATTATATAATAATCTCCGTCATTATTTTTAATCACCATTTTTACGGAAAAATTTAAAATTTTCTTTATTATATTATTTTAACGTGAAAAAGTCATCACATAATTCACCAAATGACGGGACGAGCTTAAACGCGTACTACGAAAACTTAATTAATTCACAAAGCTTGATTATTCACTAATATATACCATTAACACTAATCAGGCCAGAAACAATTTCAGACTAACTCCATCCTATCGTTTACAATTCATCAGCCCACACAATGAGCCCAATTTCATTTTCTTATTATTTCATGTAAAACCGATTAGAAACCATCTCGAAAATGCCTCCCATTCGCTCCATTTTTAAACGCGACCTATGAATATTTTTAAACCATCTCGTTCACCTCCCACCAGACTATCATAGTGTCGAACCTCAAAATTAGATGTCGAGTTTTGATATGCTTTTGAAAGCCAAAGTGTTTGCTCGTTCATAACCCAATCCGATAGCACCAAAAATCCAATACGTAACTGTTTTGACTCCAACTTGATCCTACCCTCTCCTAATTATTATTCTAGCCTAATGTCATGATATTGAATCAATTTTTATCAACTTAGATCAAGTATCACACAATAAATCAATTTGTGCACCTAGTTTAATAACTAGTCGACATATATATTTGCACCAAACAAATTCAAACTTCCTACTCACTCTCATTCATTCTCAAAGTCTTGGAATGTCAGAAATAGATCTCTTGGAAGCCCTTCATTCACTGACAAGGACTGTAGAAGCAAGTAGAGATTGTCTCTTGCATTATTGAAATCGATACGTGTACTTAACACTTGTCTATATCTACTCATAACTTACCACCTTTCCTCACTCATTTAATACTCTCATATTAACTATCATACTCTTTCAAAAATGTCTCTGTAAGGCCAGAAGAATTCAATCATTCGTTTGGAAGCTAGTCGAGGAAACGGGTTACATATTTATTAACGTGTACTTTGGTTATAAGCGAACGTGGGTTATCTTTGTGTTCCATTCATCTCACTTGAGTCTCTACCACCCTTAGAGGTGTAGTAAGTTGTCTCAAACCTTCCATGAATTCATTTCGTATGTTACTTAATAAACATGCATCGTATTTTAAATACTACTCGAACGTATATCATTTTCATTTATTTACTTACGTACTCATATTCATATAGCACACAAAAAGTGACGAGCCTCCATCGTGGAAGGCCTAGGAGTCACCATGCACACCCCTTTCACCTTTACTTTTACGTTTTATGCATCATACGAATCCATTTTGAACCATGCTCAAATCGTTAAAACTGAAAATACTTAGAAAATTTCTAAGTATATTACTCATATTACATATTCCATGTCGCCATATAAATGATCGTATATCTTAAAATTTGACTTAACAACCATGTTATATTTTTACACGATCTATTAGACCACCTTGCTAGCTACCATTTTCATATAAATAACTTGTGCAAATGAGCACATTTAAACCCTCAAAATCGGTCAAAGTGAAACGTATGAACCATTTCTGAAACTGTGAACAAAATGCGATGTGGGCTGTTAAGCCCATTAAGTGAATTTTAAGAAAATGAAATAAGATGGCTTATTGAGGTTTTTAGATATGAAAATAGAACATTAAAAATGAGCTTGTGGATGAGCCCAACTCGTCTCAAGACTTACGGTTTTAAAAACGTTAATGGGCTTTGTAAATGGATCGTTAAAGGCCCAATCGTGGAAAAATAAGCTATTGGCCATATAAGCTATTAAAATAAGCTTTAATAAGCTTGAATATATCCCAGAAAAACTCGCATAACTTTTCCCATATTTTTTTGTACATTTGGACTAAAAATGCAAATCAAATTCACTTAGAAGGACCAAAACTGTCAACTACTAAAAATAGGGACTGAAACTGTAAAAATAGAATCGTTAAGGTAGAAATTGATATATTATTGAATTCCAAGCTCAGATTGTAATATTGGACAAGTAGTGGACTATAAATGCGACTTATACTTAACGAAGGACTAACGGTGCAACGCTAACACCGTTAGAGTAAAAAGTGTAAAAACTGGAAAAGGAAAAGGACCAACATATTATATTTGACATTCTTAATTCTATTTTTCATTTTACGATTTCCCTTCACGTCACATGCATTTTTCATTTATTTATGATTTAACTTTACGTTAATTATATATATAACGAGATTTTAAACGATTTAACTATACGTTTCGAGGAAATGATATTTTGGAATATTTGACATAAAAACAAGATAATATTATATGTAATATTATTTTTGAACTTCAATCATTTTAAGCATATCACATTCTCACTCTAACGATCAAATCGTTATTCGTTCTCGTTATCACATCCATCATTCGTATTTGGTCAGATTCTTAGACTTCCCTATTTCATAATTTCACCTTGCCAGATACGCTTAAGGTGAGTCATAGCCCCTACTCTGTTAATACTTGTTTTAACTCTTTGGGGGAGATACATGCTATAAACTGATTTCAAGTACTTTTCTGAATGCTATACCTGATTTATATTACCTAAGTTACTATTACTTTTGCCATTAGTACAAGTCCCTCCTATCATGAACCATTAATCACTTGCGAGTGAACGCGAATATAGTGAATAGATCTATTGGCAGCTGACGCCCCATTTGTGTTAGCTGGTTAAGCAACCAAATGCACTTTATTTGAGAATTCAAAATAGGAAGACGGAATATCTCCTATAGAGGGCCATAACTCATGCCATTGATTTGGATTGTTCTTGCCGTTGGTGCGGTACATTGTTAACGTTTGCGTATCATGAGACTTAGGGCAATATATATATATATACATAAATACATGACTGCAATATTACTTTTTCAACTGATTATATTTCCAACACAATCTTACTTGTGTTTCAAACTGATTACAAATTACAAACTCTATGAACTCACCAACCTTTGTGTTGACGCTTTAAGCATGTTTATCTCAGGTAATTAACGGAGCAGGACAAGACACGGAGCGGGCATTATATACTCTGATAAATTAAATGGTGTAAAAATCAAATATGTCGTTCTTTCTAAATTATCATACCCTTTCATGGGATTTACAAATAAAATATTTCACCTTTATATCAAAAATATTATTTGAATGACAAATAACTTTCAAAACGCCTCTTTCGAGCCGTTTTATGTGATTATGACTTCGATCCTCAACGTAATACCCCAATTACTTTTCCACTGTTATCTCATAATTTAAGGGGTGTTACAGATTGGCATCAGAGCTTATAGAGAACCAAATGTTTTCAAACATTGAACTATAACTACATGTTCAAAATGAATGATTTTACACCATACCATTTTACGCCCTCCGTGTCTGCAGATTTCCATGCTCAATACATTACCTATTAAGATTATTTTACAATAATCTTTTCATGCTTGATAATTACTCTTATACTCTTTATGATTTCACCCGTACTGTTACATCTTTAACGTACGAGTTACTTATAATTACTATTTTCGGATTACTACAGTATTATGTCTTCCAAACCAGTTGATATTACCAAAACTTACCATCCATATTACTTGTACATCACCTACTTATCAGATTACTTCGGATGCTGAAGATCTTTATGTATTAATGTCACAACCCCAGCCTAATACGGAACTTACTCAGATACCGTCGTCATCTACATACTCACCCTTACGTCACAGACTCAAGAGAGCTACTGAATCTTATTCAGATGAAGAGTTGATTGGTGTCCGACAACATTCGAGGCTGGACAGAATTTACACTAAGAAACGATTTGGAAAGATGTTGAGCCAAATTCTCCATTTCCTGACGCTCCAAATTTCTCAAATACCATATATCTCAGATGATGTATCTTTACCTAATTACCCTGACTATAACTTAAACCCTCGTGATTCAATATTGAATCTTCTTTATCAACAAGCAGCACTCTAGACATTCACACTGAACAGCTAGAAGGGTTACAACCATTACATTTCGAATTGTACGACCGTAACGTTAACACTCTGTTCAGAAGAGCCAATGCCAATAGATGAGCATGTTCCAGGAACGCTTCTCAGACATGAAAGCTGCACAACTAGAACTTGAGGCAGAAGTTAAACGCCTATGTCAAGGACGTAACTGATTTTAAGTTCATATGTATCGTTGCTGTACCCACTAAACCAAATAGTTTTTGATTAGTGTTGACGTATTTTCCAATAATCCTGAAACTCTCAGAACTTGTAACCAACTCTCAATAAATAACAACCTCTTTTGTTATATCTCTCCATTGTGAATGAATTCTTTCATTCATGTCCTACTATAATGCTATGCATGCATGTAATGAGTCCTCATACCCTCATACAAAATCTCACCATTTGTTACTCTCTTTGATAGACAAATGACTCCACGCAATCAATGGAGCATTAATAAAAGACCTTGTACCGTTTGTTTTGCAAAAACAATCAATCAAGTTGTTAATACTAGATTGTTTACAGTGATTATATCCAGACTTACCATGATATTACCTAGGATTATAATGATTCCTCATACCTGCCGTAACTAAGCTATAACCATAGAACTCTCTAAGACAAATTTCGGAAGAAAACTTGATGAATGAAGAGAAAGTTGCTGAACTTCAGCTTTTGTAGATGAATCAATTTGCTCCTTAGCAATCCTATACCAAGAATTGATCACTTACTTACGATGGTACACAAACATGTCGTAATTGTTGTGATTTTCAATTTAATCATAACTTCGCCTTTTGACAAGATTGTTAGAACTCATATACTCATTTCCCCATTACTCAAATCGTTCTAACGTAATCATTATGTAAATTCTAAATCTGTGTTTCTTGTAATATTAATAGAAATATGATTCGTACAAGAAACGAAACTTCCAAACCCGCAACAGCAATAACACTTGCAGCTATTCAGAGAATGATTGCCGATGGCATCGCTACAGCTCGCGAAGCAGATACTTAAAACCGCTCAAGTAACAACATAGGGGCAACGAATGAAGGCGAGGCATCTACACCTCGTAAATGCACTTACAAAGATTTCATGGCTTGTAAACCAACTAACTTCAAGGGGACAGAAGGAGTGACAGAGTTGGCTCAATGGTTTGAACATACAGAAACAGTTTTCAAGAGGAGCGGTTGTCCTGATAATAGCAAAGTCACCTTTGCTACAGGAGCTCTTCAGGGAGAAGCATTGTCGTGGTGGAATGCCACCGCACAAACCATGGGTCAAGATGAAGCATTCCAACTCTCCTGGACTGAGTTGAGAAAGAAGATGTTGAAGAAATATTGTCCCCGGACAGAGATTAGGAAACTAGAGGATGAATTTCATCAACTAGTAGTGAAGGGCAACGACTTAAGGACTTACAACCGGAAGTTCCAGGATTTATCAGTGTTATGTCAATCTATGGTGCCAGACCTGGAAAAGACTTTGGAACGGTATGTGGAGGGACTACCCCAGAGCATTGATGGGGACGTCACCTCATCAAACCCAAAAACTCTTGAAGACGCAATCACACTTGCACAGCGATTATTGGATCGAGAAATCAAACGAAATTCTACCTCTGACAACAATGATCATAAAAGAAAGCTAATTGATCATGGAACCACCAACCACAACAACTATCAGCAGAACCAAAATAACCATCGCCACCAGCAGAAACGCCGTCAGGAAACCGCTAGAGCTTATGTGGCTGTAACCACCAAAGGAAAGGGCTATTTCGGGACACTACCCCAGTGTAACCGATGTAGGATGCATCACACGGGGCCTTGTCCTGACCGATGCAGAAAGTGCCGAAAAATGCGCCATAAAACTAACGACTGCAGAACCACGGATGCAAACTTACAGCCAGTGGAAATAGTGTGCTATGGTTGTGGAGAGAAGGGGCACTACAAGAGCCGATGCCCAAAACAGAATACCAATTAGAACAACAAGATTAGTGGAAGAGAATGGAAGCTCCTTAGAACCTTAACAACGTCAAAGGATGACACAAATGTTTAAACGGAAGAAGAAATTCCTGTTGTAAATAAATAAACCGTAGTTTAAAACTTTCTAAGATGTATTTCCTTTTGTACTTTACCTTAGGTATAATGGATGTAACCTAAGTGTAACAGCTACCTTTCTACCGTATGAAATATCTATCTTGTAATATTTCCGTAATAATCATAATCTGCGTCTATTTTCAATTTCTATTCCATTTACCCTATTCATAGTCGTAGCAATACACTGATATCACCATAGAAAGTTGATTTACATCTTTTCTGACCGAACAATAGATTATTACCACTGAACTCTAAGTTTATACCAAAGATATCCAAGTATCACCTTAGAAATTCCTGACTCATCACCATAGTATGAACCAAAATTTTCTATTTTCTTTTGAAAAATAATTATGTTGTCATTTTACAAAAACAACATGTTGAAGACCATCTAAAACTTTTAAAGAAACATAAATACAACTGTGACTGAGCCAAGCATCACATCATTTGGTACTCAATTATACATAGCCTGATCAACTATGTCTAATTTAGGAAGAATCATGTCATAAATGGAACAATTATCTTTTCAGATTTTCTAATAACAATCTTCATTCAAAAGCAAAAATCTTGA
>CP139504.1:324819626-324876604 GCA_021014915.2 Artemisia tridentata subsp. tridentata | reverse complement strand
AGAGCGGTTTTTTTTCTAGTCTTGTTTCCCCCCCTCCTTTTGTTTTTTCTTTTTTCTTTCTGTTTGTTTTTTGGGTTTGCCCCCTTGTCTATGGGGTTTGCTTGTAAGTTTTTCTTTTGCTCTTTTCTTATAGCTTTCTAATTACCCGCCTCTTAAAAATAAATGGTTGGACACCCAAACCAGGCAAACCTAATTTTAAAAACCCCCACCACCCCCAGGGTTTACCTTTTGAAACCCCCCCTTTTCCCATTTTGACAAAAAATTTTTAAAACCTTTGTGCGAAAATGAACGGGACCAAAACTCCCCCTTTTTTTACTTTTTAATGAACGGGACAAAATTCTATAACTAACCAACCCTTGAGAGTTTTTTTTTAAATAAAAAACCTATACTAAATTACCTTCAAAATGATAGGTAGAAAGACCCCAAACCGATTTACGGTTTAAAAGTATGATTTTTCAAAACTTTGACAAAAAAAAAAAGAAAATTGTCCCCAACTACAGGTTGAGTTCCCAACTGCCCAAAGGGTTTGGGGGTTTTTGTCCCCAAAAGCAGGTTCCAAAAAACCCCGAGATTAGGGAGCTATGACCCACAAATCCCCCTTTTAACTCATTTTTTTTAAAAACAACTTATACTACTTCAATAATACATCAAACCTTTAGAATACTTTTGAAAACAACATAAACTTTTACTTACAATTATATACTTGGTCTAACAAAACCCAAAAAAACACATATTTTCGGGGTTTGCCAAACACCCGGGTTTGACCCATTTGCCTAAGCTATAACACCACACTATAAAATCACCACTATAACAAATAACTTTGGGCACATTTCATCTACCCATTTACAAGATTCTTTGATACTTCAATTGACGTTTATAAATCATTTTACAACACTTAAACCTTCAACTTAGGGTTTCAACGTGATTGAGCTTAGCATCCTAACTATGCTTACACATATAACCAATAGGATTTCCGAACCGTGCCCAATCCAAAGCCTTTACCAATCGCTTTACCTTCTTCACGATGAACCTACAAAACATGTCAACTATAAAGCGTAAGCGAAAACACTTAGTAAGTAAAACAATAATAACACGATATTATATATCATGAATCACATAAGCATCGTTCACATTCAACTTAATCCATCATACCATGATTCACCATCACTTGCACATAACACATAATCCAATTATCATTTACACACACAAATAATCTTTACATACCTTAATTTGGTCACAATTAGCTTAACCACAACCTTGGATAGTTTTACCAAACTTGCACTTAATCTATCCTTAATCCAAGCATCATAATTCATAGTCTCCTAAACCTTTATTATCATCTTCAACATCATACATACATGATTAAATCAACATAATCTCACATTAAAATAGATTTACTTACCTTAGCTCCAAAGCTAAGTTACCAAGAATATCACCAACATCACTATCATCTTCTTCTTTCCTTGATTCCTTACCAAGGATCATCGCCACATCTATTAAAACATTAAAGCCATAACAATAACAAAGTTTATACAACCCATAGCTTACCCTTCACCAAATCTAATCATCATATGATCATATCTTGATCAATGATGATATCTCTAATATTTTGTTAATCCCAGATGAGCTTAACAATCTTGTTAATTACTTTAGATATAAACCTAAAGCAATAGGTGTAGAAACTGCTTTTTAATGATCTATTAATTACTATGCGGAAACTAGTAATTAATCTTAAGAAGAAATATCAACAACACACAGTAATTCTCTCAACCTTCACCTCAATATATTAATATATGGTTACTCAAAAGTAACAGGGTTACAACGAATCTTGAAGTGAATACAAGAAAATACGTATGCTAAACAATCGACATCTAACCCTAACCCTAGATCCTCCTTTTATACACTTAAGAAGTCCTAGTCGGTTACAAAAACTTTCTATACAAGAATAATATCTATTCATATCTTTACCATAAACAAACTATACATATCTAATAAGCAGCAGAATCAAAACTCTAGCAGCAGAATCATCTTAGGCTAGCAGTAGTTTGACACTTAGCTTATTTCATCATTCATCAGATATCATCAGCAGCAGAATAAATATACTAGCAGCAGGATGATTATGCCTAGAAGCAGAATCATACTTAGTATATTTCCATTAGAACCATGAGCAGCAGAATAAAATACTCAGCAGCATCTTCAAAGTAGCAGTAGAATTCTTTAAACCCAACAATCCTCCCCTAAACTTGATATTTTCTCCCAAAATATACAAGTTTCTTCTAAGCACAAACATACACAAAGAGGATGATTCCAAACACTTACTGCTTTGAAGTCTTTGATTGCAGAATCTTTCTATACTTTTCTACTAACTCATAAGCTTGATGATCTGACAAAAATGCTCTTTGTAACCTCAACTTTCCATGTTGTAACATCTGGGTGATAACAGCAGTATTGTTGTTCAAAGGATAGTCTTTCTCCACCAGCATGTATACACCTACACCTCTACCAATCAACTCATGTACTCCACATGATTGATATAGATACCATTTATGAACGTTGGTTGAGCTTAACAAATCTATCCATTCCATATCTCTTGTATCAGGCTCAAACATGTTCTTCAAGTAGTAATAGTGTAGCCTTTCATAGATCACATCTGGTCTTCTATCCCCATAATTTTCCTTATACATCCTCCAGAGCTGTACTATATCATCCCTATCCATGTAATGCAGCATTTGTGAGAATCTAACAAACTTCTGACATACACCATTTGATCTCTTGATCTCCCACCATGCTTCACTACCATCTTGAACATCATGTGTATAAGAGATGATTGGATGTTTAGTTTCCAAGGGAACTGCATTTGTTATCTCTGGTTCTTCTTGAGGTTTATGAACTGTAAAATCCATAATCCTTTTCATATCATCTGCAGTTACTTCTTCAGCTCCATACTCATTAGTATTTGACTCCTTCTCACCTTTATAATTGCTTTCAGAATCACTCATTACAACAGATTTAGCTCTTTTCTTTTTCCTTCCAACAGACTTTAATCTTCTTTTTCCTGTCCTTTTCACACCAATAGTAGATTCAGGTTTTATCTCATCAACATTCTGCTCCTCAACAACTTCTTTTTCTTTCTCAGCTTCACCTACAATCTCTTTCTCTTTCACAATCTTTTCTTGCACAACTTCAGTTACTTCTTTAGGCTTTGTAACTTGAGATTCTGGATTAAGATAAGCCTTTGGATCCACTCTTCTTGTAAGTTTCTTAATCTCAGCATCAGTCATAGGCTCAATTGGTCTGTTAATTCTTGCATGAGTCTCATAATAAGCCTTTGCAACAGCAGCTCTACTCATTCCTCTGAATGCACTAGGCTTCCAATAAGCTTGATTTCTTAGATACATTTTCATGTAATTATACTCATCAGTTTTGGAAGGTTTCTTCTTCTTGTATTCACCCTTCTTTTCATTTTGCTTCTTTCTAAATGCTCCAAGCATATCAGCTATAGCATCTTGTTGTTCCTCAGGGGTGTACTTCTCTCTTTCATCCCTTTGAGTTTTCATTGCCACTTCCCAATCCTCCTGTAATTGCCTCTGTCTTTCCATTTCAACTTCTGCATTCCATTGTGCTTCCATTCTCCTTGCAGCCTCTTCATCAGTTTCACTTTGTAGTTCTTTGGCAGCAGCATCCATAAACTTGAACTTCTTCTTTGGTTCTTCAACCAAGATGCCCTTGCCTTTGTCTGTTGATGAAATGGTTAGTTGTACAGGTTTTGGAATGGATACAGGTTCTTGAATGACAACTCCTTTAGCTTTTGGTTTTGAAGGTGTTGGTTGTTTCATTGTAGCAGCAGGTTTAGGTTTTTGTGAAGATTGTTGTTGTTGTTGTGTTGTTTTAAGGTTTAGCATGACTTGGGCTATAGGAATGGTATCATCATCTGATTCAGCAGCAGAACCCTTTTCTGAACCAGCAGCAGTATTCTTTAACCCAGCAGCAGAATCCTTCAGTCCAGTAGCAGAATGTCCTGCACCAGCAGCAGAATCATCCTGTGTCTTTTTCTTACCAACATCAGCAGCAACATCACTTCTAACATCTTTTTCCACGTCCATATCTATATTACCTTCATTATTAGCAATACCACCAACATTTTCATCATCTTCCATGTGAACCTCCCCTTGACCCTTGTTTTCATCCTCTTCATTCCTCCCCTGTTTGGGAGCATCCTCTCCCAAACTTGGTTTGGAATTCACATTCTTGAACCTTCTAGTAAGTGTAGTTCTTGACCTGTGCTTTCTTTCCAAAAAGTTGACCCTGAACTTCAAAATTTTGACGGTTTTGGTGAGATCAAGAACTTGAGCTTCCAACTTGGTACATCTTTCCGTCAATGCATTTATTTGTTTCACACTATCCTCACCACTTCGGTCTGTGTTACCTGACCCGAGAGGTGGATCCTTGGATTTGACATTTTGTACATTAGTTTTACCCGTCAATTCCTCTTTTTCAAGTTCAATGCTAGCCTCAACACTTCGACCTGTGTGACCTGGTCCGAGAGGTGTATCATAGGCAATGTCATGTTGTACAAATTGATCCATCAATTCCTCATTAGTTTCAAGTCTGTCCTCATCACTTCGGGATGTGTTAACTTCCCTGAGAGGTGAATCTTTGGACTGAAACTCAGTCTCAATCCTAGATTGAGCAGCTGAGCCCCCCTTTTTAGCCATGTGGCTGGGGTTACCATCATGTGCATCAGGTTCATGAGAACCCTCAGCAGTAGATGTTGCCAAGGTTGGGGTCTTATCTATGTTAACACTGGCCTGTTCAACTTCTAAGTTGAAAACAGTAGTGTCAGCCCCTTCCTTCATGCCATCTCCATCACCTATGGCAGCCTCATCTGCTTCCATACTAGCACTAGTGATTCGCTGCAAAATGTACGTATAAATAATATGCAGACGGATACACATGAATAAATACAAATCACCCCTTTAGGAAAAAGGCTAACTTGAAAAAACTCACGTTTGTGTGTGTGATACAAGGTAAGTGATTACCCGGGTCGTCTCCCAGCGAGGATGGAATGGACAACCGTTAGAGATTTGGATTAAAGTGACTGATGATATTGAATTTTGCTTGTATTTTTATTCTAATTAAATAATGAGAAACAAATTCTCAAAAGAAAATTAAGATTTACTAAATTATACTAAAAACGCGTTACGGGAATTCTAAAACGGGATAAAAACTGAAATATTAGGAAATTTAATCTTACAAGTGCAAAATTATTTTTCTTAAATCCTAAATAATAAAAGAAAATTTTAGAAAAAAGATTTATATTTTTCTGACTTTTATATTTTTTATTATGAATTAAAAACTATTAAAACTAATTAAAAGGTTTAAAAATAGTAAATGACTTTAGAAAAATATGAAACTTTGCAGGAAAATCTAAAATATTATTCTTAAACTAAGAAAAATAAAATCAAAGGTTATCTAAACCCTAATAAGCAAATGGGCTAATAAGCAGTTTACAAATAAGCACAAAAATAAGCTAAAAAGCTCGAAAAATTACCAAAAGCTCAGAACTAGTTTATTATACTATTAGAAGCTTAAAAAAACTTAAAAAGCACAAATAAGCAAAAGAAATAAGCAGATAAGCAGTAGCTCAGTAACACTAATTAGGGCAGAAACAAGCTAAAAACCACCAACTTGCAGATCAAATTAAGCACTTAAAATAAGCTGATAAGTGGAACTTTATGGGGGCAAAACCTTCCTAGTACTATAAGCTACTCTAGAACCAAAAATTCCCAAATTTTACAAACCAATTGAACTCCAATTGGTCCCTAGATCAGATGGTGTAAAACTGAGGGTGATGCAGGGTTTGAGTGCAGGGCATACCTCAGGCAACTTTGGGCTTATTTATAAGCACTTATATACCCACCAAATACTACAAAAGCTGATGAAACCTAAAGAAGACCTAGCAAGGATCTTAAAAACCAAAGATTAGACCAAATAGAGCTTATTTAGGGCTTGTGAATAAGCTGAGAAAGTGGCTCTGTAAAACCCGCAAATTAATATAATCTGAAAAGACTAAAATACCCTCTGAATTTGAACTTTTGAGAACTTATAAAATACGCTATAAATTAAAACTTGAGTTATATAACACGTTATGACTCCAAACTACATGATACGAACATATAACCTAAATTAAATATGAAATGACACAAGGACCGTATGATATGAAGTATGGCACGTTTAAGAAGTTCTATAGTCCGAAAATAATAAACTTGCACACGTTTTCTTTTAGTGTTCCTTGGGCCGAAATTCTTTTGTTATACTAGCACTAAACCTTGGGCCTAAAACTTGAAGTTACCAACAAACATTGGCCCATTTTCCCCCCCTCAAAATGCCGGCCCCCTTTATTTTCCTATTACCGAAAATTTTTAAAACCCTAGACTCCTTTCACTCTCTCTAATCGACGGCACAAAGTAGAGGAAGAAGGAACCCGTTCGTGTGGTATTCTTGATCTTGTGTTATCCTTGTTCTTCGTGTGATCTTCGAGGGTATGGTATCACTTGCTTTGTTAAATCCTTGTTCATGTTTTTGTATTCTTAATCGAATTAAAGTTACATTATGTGTCACATAAAATCATAAAACCTAAAAACCCTAAAACTCATAAGATATGGATCGACTGAATTTTCTGTGGTAATAATTCGATTTGAATGTGTTTAGAACTGATATGTATTGACCTAGATATGTTTTGGACTCACCCATAATCGTTTGGGGTCAAGAATTAATGAACGGGATGACGAAAACCCTAAGTTATATATGATTCTGTGAAAAACTGCTTCTGACCTAAAGTTTTACTCGACTTTAATCGGCTGTGAATTAATGATGTGAACGTATATTTTGATGTTTCTGGAGTCTAGATTGTAGTTTAATGAAATAGCTACCTGGAGAAATTTAGTTTGTAATTTTTGGAGGTCGGTAAGGCTACTTTTTGATTTTTGGAAAATTATGTGTCTGGTCGTATTTTTAAGTCTGGAAAATCAGTCCGGGTTTTTCAATTTTAATTTCCAAACCGTGTCGAATTAGAAAGAGCCCTTTGAACTGGGTAATATTTGGGATGTATTCTAGTAGCTGGAATTTTTATAGATTTTTGTGAATTTTTCTGAAGGGGTAACTAAGTGATGACTTATCGGGTGTTCCATCAGACATGTTTCTGGGACAGGTTAGGAAAAAGGAATTTTCTTTCGTACCAAAACTAATTAATAAAATCTGGAAAAATTAGGTAAAATACTAGGGACATTGAGGAAGCTCTGTGAATTTTTGTAGATTTTATTTCAGAGTTCTACTATGATTCTTAAATTATTTTAAGCGGGTCCAGAACCTATCTAAAACCTGAAAAAGTGAAATATAACATTTAAAGAGTGTTAAATGGTTTATGTTCAAACATTAGAGGGTCTATATGGTTATTTTGATAATACTAAAGGACTTAACTTGTAGAAACCTGTAACTTTACAATAATTACACCTTATACCCTAACTTTATGATAATTTCACAATTGGTCCTTAAAATTATCCTAAATACTTAATGAACCTTTGAATGTATAACACTACCAAAATAACCTTATAAACCTTGAAGTACTTAAAATGGATAGGCAAGCTAAACATGAAGTTAAGAACCTATAGTAATTCTCTTCTACTCCTTTAGGTGTGAAGAAGGAGAGGTCCTGATCCATTCTGTGACATCTATTTTTCTGGTCCGTGTTTGCATTTGAAATAAGGTACAGATATTCTGACCTTCTCTGTAAGGTTTCCTATGATCTCTGTTTCTGATCTGTTTAGTCTCTGATTTGATACCTTTGTTATGATTCGCTTCGTTATGACCTATGATATGAACCTAAACTGTGAAACCCTTTTTAATTCTGACCTGGAAATGATTTGAGAAAAAGCTATTTTAAAATGATGTTTACAAATATGCTACAACACTCTTTTAATTGGGATTTTACTAACTTTGATGAAAACTATTTTAAAAGACTATCTTTATGAAAAACCGTTTTGAAAGATCATTTTATGAAAACTACACTGAAGGATTATTTTATGAAAACCGTTATTAAAAGATTGTTTTAAATGAACTCTTATTTAGAAACCTTTTTAAATGAACTGTTGCTATGGAACTTGGGCTTTTGACCTTCTGATATTGACCTCCTGATATTGACCTTCTGATATTGAACCTTCTGATATGACACACTGATTATGATATGAACCTTTGACCTTGACCTTTGACTCCCAGTTTGATACCCGAGCCAAAATATGTTCCCTAGCCATGAAGGTAACATGGCCGTGTCTGTGATGCACCACTGGCATGACTCTAGTGTGTTTGAGTGATGTTACACACCGTCCCCATTCTGATTCTGTTATGCGCGCTTTATATTATATCTGTTATGGCCAATATGATTTGTTCTGGGGGGCGTATGGATGCATCCTAGATTTGTTCTGTTTAGTGGATTTAACATGATTTGATATATCTGATTTCTGGTGACTGATGGTGGGTGCAATCCACGTCTTTCACACTTCTGGGAGCTAGCTACTCCATATATTTCTGTTGGGTACATGAGGTCACCCCTCATATTATCTGGTTACTTGAGAGGCATCACCTCTGGATTTCTGATATGGTTACATGGTATGATATTTCTGTTTCTAGGCTCGTGGTGGATTACTGTCCTAAACCTTTAACTCTTTATACCTTTACTTATATCTAATTCATTATGCTATATCTGTTCATTTCCGTTTGCTTTCGTTTCCGTTTATTATATATCTGTTCACTGGGCTTTTTAAGCTCAGCCGCACGTTTCTTTTCGTGTGCGGCAGGTTTTAGTTGGAAGCTGGGTATGAGTGAAGAGACTGTTGGACTTAGAAGACCTTGATAGTTATTCTGAAGTAGAAGTCATTAGAAGGATTGCATTTGCAGACTTAGTATTTAGCTTTTGTTTCCTTTGTATCCTTGTGTATTCAGTATCTCATTTGTAACCTTTGAGAATCCTTGTATTACTATTGAATGTATGTTTTGTTTGATCTGATATGAAGCCATTGATGTGATATTTCTACCCTTGCTGGGTTGGGGTGTTACAGGCTCATTCACAACAAGTATACACTGATTGACTCAGTGTATGCTAGTTGGAATAGCAGACTTTTGAGCTTATTTTAAGACTCAAATAAGCTGAGAAAGGGTCTGGTCTTTGAAGTAAGCAAAGATAGACTAGCAAACTACTGGAAACCAAAAACTTAAGCCAAGATTTACACTAATAAGCACTTAAATGGAACAAGAAAATGTTGTGCAGACTGCACTAAGGTCTGTGATATGCAGACTTGTGCAGAGTAGCATAAACCAAAAGGAGACTTAACTAACTTTTATTAAGCTACCAAATGGACTTAAAGAAACTCAGAAATGCAAGGGAAAAGGTCCAAAAGAGCTAGAGCTTATCAGAAGCTTATTTGGACAGCTGTTGACCTTAAATTCCCACAGTCCACTCAAATCTATAAAAACTATTAAATTAACTCTAAATAACTTAAAAACAACTTATTTAACCTATTTTAGGCAAGATTAAACATGGGCAAATGGTCAATGAACAGTGAGACCATGGATTAACCCATTTGACCACAAATAGCCAAACAGCCCTTTATGAGGGTCTGTGCTGGTTTTTCAATTGAACAGACAAAAAAAAAAACTAGAACTTAAGTATATGAAGATTATTCTAGGTTAATTAAGTACCAAAAAGTGTTTTTCTAACACAAATAAGCACTGATAAGCAGTTTACTAGATTAAGCTATTTTTGGCTTTTTATAAGTTTATTTTAGCAAAGTGAAATAAAAGCTATTAAATACTTATGAAACTGATGAAATACAATTAAGAACTAGTAATAAGCAGTAAATTATGGAAATAAGATAAAAATATGTTATTCTACAGTAAAAATAGAAAATTAATGCAAAAATGAAAATAAGCTTACAACTGTTGAGGCTATGGAACAAATGAAACTGATCAGAACTAGACTTGGTTTGTCACTTACCAAGCTTAAACACCTCTCAGCTTATCCTTTCCAGCTTAACTTCACCAAATTGGCTTATTTGACCAATCTTTGACTTTAGTTGACTTTTCTTGACTTTCTTTGGAACAGAACTGAGTAAGCTAAAATAAACTCACAAAAAGCTATAAAGAGCTTAAATGAGCTTATATAAATAGAAAAGAAGCTTTTGCAAACAACAAAACACTTAATTCAAATTCAACAGTAACTTGAAAACTTGGAATTTCATAAACTTTGAAAATCAGTACAATACAGAAGTAAATAAGGACAAAGAACTTGAAACAAACATGATTTGATTATCCAAACTTAAATTGAAACTAACATTAAGCAATAAGTAAATTACACTACAAACGGTCTAAAAACTAGTGACCACTATTATTCTTGGTCTTCATTTCTTTAAATAGACATCCACTTAGCTTCTTCTCTTTCTTCTGATCAAATCCCACCTGTTGGTTAAGCTTGAGGTGATCACAGCCGTCCAAATGGATTTTGGCGCAAAAAAGGAGATAGTGGAAAAATCCACTATCTCTGATAATCTTGAAAATGGGGAAGAAGCATTAATTTCATTTGGCTTGTTAGGTGGAGTGGGATAACAGGAGAGGTGTGGGCTTGTCAGGGATAAGAGGTGAGGTGGGGGTGGTTTTGGTTTGGCGGTAAAGGAAGAAGAAGGTGGGTTTGACCGAAGTCAAACCTGGTATTAGTTTAAATAAAGAGAGTGGGTCGGGTTTGGGTTATTTAATTGGGATTGGGTTGTTTAATTGGGATTGGGTTGGGTTTGTGTTGGTTTGGGTTGGGTTAGATTTTAGGATTGGGTTGGGTTGTATTTAGCAGCTGGGTTTAGTAATTTTTAGGATAGAATTGGATTTAGGTTTAATCTTTGAGGACCAAAGTTGTAATATTCTGAAAATCCAAGGACTATTGCTGCCAAAAATAGAAACTAATTCCAGGGACCATTTGTGTCATTTTGGGATTTTTGGGGGTTGACTTTGACTCTGTCTTTGACTTTCGTCTTTACTTGATCAAATGTACAATTGTCGTCGAGTCGATCCAAAAATGCTCGTTTCCGTTCTGTTTTCAATCCTTTTGCACATGAAACAGATAAAAACACAATCCAACGATATTTTATGTATTTTGAAGCATTTCTGAGTGTTTTTAAATGTTTTTGCAGTTCAGATGGGACAAAAATGATGAGTATTTACACACTCATCAATCCCCCACACTAAACTATTGCTAGTCCCTAGCAATCCTTTTTTGAAAATTTAATGGATTTTATGTCTCTTTACCAGATAGCCATTACTTCTGGAGTAGCCAATGTTTTAGTATGATACTATGGTACATTGATAACCAAATGATTTTAAGCAAATCATCAGCTGTCAACGGATTTGATTTGTCTTTACCAAAAGCCGTTTGCTTTTGGACTAGCCAACTCTTTGATAGAATACAGTTATCATCTTGGTGAGTTGATTACCAATTATGGTTTTCTACTGCCTTTACCACAAGCCATAACCTTGTGGGCTAGCCAACTTTTCACTATCAAAGATATGGTGAGTTGAATACCTTACAATTTTTGGCAAATTGTCAGCCATAAACGGATTTGAGATATCTTTACCAAGAGCCGTTTGCTCTTGGATTAGCCAGTCCTTATGTGGGTTAGACATGGTGGACTGATAACCATTTTTTGTGTTAGTGCATAGCACTTCCACCAAATGAAAAAATTTTAAAATTTTGGTCAAAACTGGGGAACTAGGGCACTAGAAGGTACACATTTGATCAAATTCGCCAGAATTCCCCCCACACTTAGAATTGAATATTTCCCTCAATATTCAAAGTACCGGCTATTATGCCGACACTTAGAACGTAAAAAGGTAATACTACTAGCCAAGAGTGGAAACACAACAATTATTTTTTTTTTTTTTATTTTTTTTTTGATATGATATACAACAGCAGGGGCAACTCCCCCACACTTAGGTGTTAGAAAAGAGAAAGAAGACAGAAATATGGGTGAAAACCCATATGGTGTGCTAATGTTTTTTGTTAACCGATTCACTAGCTTGACTCGGCCACGAATTCATTGGTTCATGGGGAAGCAAGTGGAAGAAACCATCTCCATCGGACTTTCATTCAATGTGTTTAGATCAACATTGAATTTCATGAAAGTTCCACTCCGATGAGATACATCCGGCTCTAAAGAATGATAAATGGAGATGCCGGGGTCAAAAACTTTGTCTTCACTCCCAAACGAGTGAATAAAAGGACAATCTACCTTATAGGCGAAGAAAGGTAGAAAAACTCGAACGACATATGTGAAGTCAATATAATGGCCATCCTCAGAAGGAAATGTCACATATGTCGGAGAAAGATCAATATCAGGATTAAGAGTTAAGGTCACATCATCAAGTTTATGAACAATAGAGTCCTTGACCTCATCGTTTTCTAACTCTTCATCAAAGAGAGGATTTATTTTGCTAGAAAAGTACTCATCGTCAAATTCAAAAAGAGAATTCGAATAGACTTTGAAACTTTCATTTTGAACGTCCTCATCAGAAAGTGATTCATCATCATTAGAGGAAAAATCATCATTTGAATTGAAAAGGGGATTAGAGAAAATCCCGAAAGAATCATCGTTTGAATTGAAAAGAGGGTTAGAAAACGTCCCGGAAAAATCATCAGTAGTGTCAAGAGAATGATCACTACGAAAAGAACAATCACTTTCACTGTCGGAAATATCCTCAGACTCACTTGGGATTGGGATAAGGTTCTCAGCACTA
Source organism: Artemisia tridentata subsp. tridentata (assembly GCA_021014915.2). Classification (NCBI taxonomy): domain Eukaryota; kingdom Viridiplantae; phylum Streptophyta; class Magnoliopsida; order Asterales; family Asteraceae; genus Artemisia; species Artemisia tridentata. The sequence continues at coordinate 324,863,773 of CP139504.1, read as the reverse complement.
GACTTTATGAATTCGTCCGATTCCTTTTCAGGAATAGTGCTAATATGCTCATCCCCCATAATAAGAGAGTCCTCGGGGTCCATAGACTGTAATAAGGGTGTGATTGCAATGGACTGAGGGAGTTGAGAAGGACTAGCATACATGGATTTTACAAATTCCATTTGTTCTTCTGCTAGTAATTCCATCATGCTCTTTTCTCCCTGAAAATTCATGGAAGGAGTCTCAACTGATGAACTTGATGAATCATCATCAAAGATATCTTCATCATCACTGTCATCAGGAATGAAACAGAATCGAGAGCTAGATTTGGCTGCTTTTTCTTTTGCAATTGTTTCCCTAACAGATTTTTCAAAGGCATCTTGGGAATTTATTTTAGCAGCCTGCTCTTCAGCTAACAATTCTTCCATGGATTTCTCATGAGGATTTTCTTGGGCATTTTTAACAGCCAAATCATTAAGTGTATCTTGCACATCTTGAAGTTTTTGGAATACATCTTCGAAAGATTCTTCAAGAGGTAGCTGAGGCTGAGTTTGAATCGTTTGATGCTGTGGAGGCTGGTCGTGATAAGAATAGTCGTAATTGTTACAAGGGACATGCTCATAGACAAGCGGGGTCCTTGTTTGACAATCGGATTCATAATGCGGACCACCACAGTACTCACAACAATACATTTGCTGTGACTGATTCGGTGAATCATATGGATATTGGTCATAACCAAGATTTTGACTGTTACAAGAAACCTGCTCATAGACAAGCATGTTATTTGTTTGACACTCAAAACTTTGGTGAGGACCTCCACAATACTCACAAAGATCATTTGGCATATTTTGAAATGATGTGTCATTGAAGTTTTGATAACACGGTTCTTGCCAAAATGAATCTGGATAATCAAGTGTATTTTGGAATTCAGAAGTGCAACACGTGCAAAGTCCATGGGTAAACCCACATCCTTTGCAAAAACATCGTTCACACTGTGAATCATCCCCCAACGGATCTTCACATATAAAACAATTATGCTGAGTGAGTGAAGATGGCTGGGGTTGTGGAGGGTGTTCGGGAAGACTTTGAGTATTATCGATGGAATTAAGCTTTTCTTTGAGGGCTACTTCACACCAATAACAATATCCTTTTGGTGCATGATTTCCACACCGCTCACACTTACACTTGGAACAACGAAGATTATCACCCACTGGTCCTTTACAATCAAAACAGTGATAGCCCAGTGACGACATGAGAATTAAATATTAAGGAGGGTTAAGAAGATAGAATCAAACGGTTTAAGAGGATGAGGAAAAATATTTTTGGGTTTTTGGTTTTTCAATTTTTTTTTATTTTTGGAAAAAACTTAAACCTTAAATCAAATAATTCAATTAAAACAAGATCGAAGCAAAACACAAGGAACTTAAACCTTAAATCAATAAGCGTACGGTAGCTCTCTGAAAGAAAAACGCACAGAGTGGTGGAGGAGCAAAGGTGGGCAATAAATGCTCCTTAAAAACCCGCTCCTTTCGGTTCGACAATTTAATGTCAAACCCTCCTTAAACCTCCGTTAGAGTTTGTTTATCAATCAAAGGTGAGCTGAATTCGCAAGCGACACAAAGGCAAGTTTTAATCTTAGGTTTGGGAACTTATTATGATAATACCCAAGTTGAGGAATATTATATTAATTTTGCTTTTATCTTTTATTTTACAATAAAACAGAAAATGTTTTTGGGTTTTAATTTTTTTATATGATAATATATGTATAAAAGAAAAGAAAAATATTTTTGTTTTTTATAGGGTTTATGGGAAACAGTAACTTCACAAGGAAGGATCTCAAATCACTAATCGTGAAAAATCTCAACGATATTGTCGCAACACAACCTCCCCGGCAGCGGCGCCAAAATTTGATTCGCTGCAAAATGTACGTATAAATAATATGCAGACGGATACACGTGAATAAATACAAATCACCCCTTTAGGAAAAAGGCTAACTTGCAAAAACTCACGTTTGTGTGTGTGATACCAGGTAAGTGATTACCCGGGTCGTGTCCCAGCGAGGATGGAATGGACAACCGTTAGAGATTTGGATTAAAGTGACTGATGATATAGAATTTTGCTTGTATTTTTATTCTAATTAAATAATGAGAAACAAATTCTCAAAAGAAAATTAAGATTTACTAAACTATACTAAAAACGCGTTACGGGAATTCTAAAACGGGATAAAAACTGAAATATTAGGAAATCTACTCTTACAAGTGAAAAATTATTTTTCTTAAATCCTAAATAATAAAAGAAAATTTTAGAAAAAAGATTTATATTTTTCTGATTTTTATATTTTTTATTATGAATTAAAAACTATTAAAACTAATTAAAAGGTTTAAAAATAGTAAATGACTTTACAAAAATATGAAACTTTGAAGGAAAATCTAAAATATTATTATTAATCTAGGAAAAATAAAATCAAAGCTTATCTAAACCCTAATAAGCAAATGGGCTAATAAGCAGTTTGCAAATAAGCACAAAAATAAGCTAAAAAGCTCTAAAAATTACCAAAAGCTCAGAACTAGTTTATTATACTATTAGAAGCTTAAAACAACTTAAAAAGCACAAATAAGCAAAAGAAATAAGCAGATAAGCAGTAGCTCAGTAACACTAATTAGGGCAGAAACAAGCTAAAAACCACCAACTTGCAGATCAAATTAAGCACTTAAAATAAGCTGATAAGTGGAACTTTATGGGGGCAAAACCTTCCTAGTACTATAAGCTACTCTAGAACCAAAAATTCCCAAATTTTACAAACCAATTGAACTCCAATTGGTGCCTAGATCAGATGGTGTAAAACTGAGGGTGATGCAGGGTTTGAGTGCAGGGCATACCTCAGGCAACTTTGGGCTTATTTATAAGCACTTATATACCCACCAAATACTACAAAAGCTGATGAAACCTAAAGAAGACCTAGCAAGGATCTTAAAAACCAAAGATCAAACCAAATAGAGCTTATTTAGGGCTTGTGAATAAGCTGAGAAAGTGGCTCATTCACAACAAGTATACACTGATTGACTCAGTGTATGCTAGTTGGAATAGCAGACTTTTGAGCTTATTTTAAGATTCAAATAAGCTGAGAAAGGGTCTGGTCTTTGAAGTAAGCAAAGATAGACTAGCAAACTACTGGAAACCAAAAACTTAAGCCAAGATTTACACTAATAAGCACTTAAATGGAACAAGAAAATGTTGTGCATACTGCACTAAGGTCTGTGATATGCAGACTTGTGCAGAGTAGCATAAACCAAAAGGAGACTTAACTAACTTTTATGAAGCTACTAAATGGACTTAAAGAAACTCAGAAATGCAAGGGAAAAGGTCCAAAAGAGCTAGAGCTTATCAGAAGCTTATTTGGACAACTGTTGACCTTAAATTCCCACAGTCCACTCAAATCTATAAAAACTATTAAAGTAACTCTAAATAACTTAAAAACAACTTATTTAAACTATTTTAGGCAAGATTAAACATGGGCAAATGGTCAATGAACAGTGAGACCATGGATTAACCCATTTGACCACAAATAGCTAAACAGCCCTTTATGAGGGTCTGTGTTGGTTTTTCAATTGGACAGACAAAAAGAAACTAGAACTTAAGTATATGAAGATTATTCTAGGTTAATTAAGTACCAAAAAGTGTTTTTTAACACAAATAAGCACTGATAAGCAGTTTACTAGATTAAGCTATTTTTGGCTTTTTATAAGTTTTTTTTAGCAAAGTGAAATAAAAGCTATTAAATACTTATGAAACTGATGAAATACAATTAAGAACTAGTAATAAGCAGTAAATTATGGAAATAAGCTAAAAATAAGTTATTCTACAGTAAAAATAGAAAATTAATGCAAAAATGAAAATAAGCTTACAACTGTTGAGGCTATGGAACAAATGAAACTGATCAGAACTAGACTTGGTTTGTCACTTACCAAGCTTAAACACCTCTCAGCTTATCCTTTCCAGCTTAACTTCACCAAATTGGCTTATTTGACCAATCTTTGACTTCAGTTGACTTTTCTTGATTTTCTTTGGAACAGAACTGAGTAAGCTAAAATAAACTCACAAAAAGCTATAAAGAGCTTAAATGAGCTTATATAAATAGAAAAGAAGCTTTTGCAAACAACAAAACACTTAATTCGAATTCAACAGTAACTTGAAAATTTGGAATTTCATAAACTTTGAAAATCAGTACAATACAGAAGTAAATAAGGACAAAGAACTTGAAACAAACATGATTTGATTATCCAAACTTAAATTGAAACTAACATTAAGCAATAAGTAAATTACACTACAAACGGTCTAAAAACTAGTGACCACTATTATTCTTGGTCTTCATTTCTTTAAATAGACATCCACTTAGCTTCTTCTCTTTCTTCTGATCAAATCCCACCTGTTGGTTAAGCTTGAGGTGATCACAGCCGTCCAAATGGATTTTGGCGCCAAAAAGGAGATAGTGGAAAAATCCACTATCTCTGATAATCTTGAAAATGGGGAAGAAGCATTAATTTCATTTGGCTTGTTAGGTGGAGTGGGATAAGAGGAGAGGTGTGGGCTTGTCAGGGATAAGAGGTGAGGTGGGGGGTGGTTTTGGTTTGGCGGTAAAGGAAGAAGAAGGTGGGTTTGACCGAAGTCAAACCTGGTATTAGTTTAAATAAAGAGAGTGGGTCGGGTTTGGGTTATTTAATTGGGATTGGGTTGGGTTTGTGTTGGTTGTGGGCTGGGTTAGATTTTAGGATTGGGTTGGGTTGTATTTAGCAGCTGGGTTTAGTAATTTTTAGGATAGAATTGGATTTAGGTTTAATCTTTGAGGACCAAAGTTGTAATATTCTGAAAATCCAAGGACTATTGCTGCCAAAAATAGAAACTAATTCCAGGGACCATTTGTGTCATTTTGGGATTTTTGGGGGTTGACTTTGACTCTGTCTTTGACTTTCGTCTTTACTTGATCAAATGTACAATTGTCGTCGAGTCGATCCAAAAATGCTCGTTTCCGTTCTGTTTTCAATCCTTTTGCACATGAAACAGATAAAAACACAATCCAAGGATATTTTCTTTATTTTGAAGCATTTTTGAGTGTTTTTAAATGTTTTTGCAGTTCAGATGGGACAAAAATGATGAGTATTTACACACTCATCAACTAGTCTGAGGTAACTCAGTTCTCTTTTCTTGTGAATGCCTAGGTGTTTGGGATGGGAAGCTGTGGGGTTTTCAACTTCTTCACCCTGAGCAACAACAGCAGCAATGTTTAAAATATGTTGGGACAAAGGTGTAATATTTCCAGAAAATCCAGTCCCATTCTTTCTCAAGTGTTTAAACATTTTGGTTACAAGCACAGAACATTTATAAGGCTTTTCATGTTCAAAAGGTTCTTCTAATTGACTATCAATAATTAATTGCAAAAACCTTGGATAAATATAAAAATTGCCAGAAATATTCTTTTTCAACCCTTCAAAGATCATAGCCGAAAAGTTAAATGGTTGTCCTGTAGCCAGACAAATCAAGGCTGATGCCTGAGTTGTACTGAATTCATTCCAGCCAGTTTTTTTAGGGCTAAGACAATGTAGAATGGTATGAATAAGAAATTTCCATTGTGGGTAGAGGAGACGTTTGAAAATTTTTAATTTAGTGTTTGGTCTCTCATACCCAATTTTGTCAAGTTCCTCAAAAATAGTAGAAGTTGGAAGGCAAGTTGTTGCTTCATCATCTGCAAGATGAAGAATTCGTCTTACATATGTTTTAGTAACAACTATTCTTTCTTCATCTACTGTGGCAATTAACATTTGTTCCCCATTTTGAGTTTCAGCCGTAACAGTCGACCAAAACTGTCTCATGTGGGATCTATATATAGTTGGATTAACTGTTAATGCATACCTAATTGAAGTAGCATTAAGAAAGTCAATGAATTCAGTAAATCCACCTGCCTCTGGGACCTTCTGAAGAAAAGCTATCTGATTGTGCTCGGCGGAGTAAGTGCGTCTCGACATTGTGAATAAGGTTTTTGATTTTGGGGGTTTTTGATCGAATGATGAAAAGAAGTGTTAGAGTTTGAATTAGGTTTTATTTTGGGCGCACAAAGTTATTGGTGAGATCGAATTGGGTTTTTATGCCGTTTAGATCCACTTAGGGCTTTATTCGCGCCAATTTACAAAATAGTCCCTTCACTTTCAAACCAAGCAGTAGAATCCAATAGTTTCAACCTTGAGCAGCATAATCTTCAACAGCAGAATGGATTCTAAAAACTTATATCATTACCCAAAATAAATACCCAACCTTTTGGTCAACTCAACAAAAATTACCACAATTAAATTAATTCCAGCAAACCCAATGAATTAATTCCTAAAACCAACCCTGCATTTAATGACTTTAATGCACCCTTGGTTCTATAAAAGTCCTCAAATTATCAACACCAACTCCATCACATACCATAAAACAATTTTCCAACACAATGAATCCTTCCCCATCAAACATTGTGGAGATTTCATCCGATTCGTCTTCAGACTCAGTTTTCGGAGGATGAAAAGATTATTTTCCACTAGACTACACCTCAAGCTCAAGGAACAAAACTTCAAAGAAAAAGATTGAAACAACCTCCTCTGATGAAATTTCAACAGATGAACTACCACCCTATGTGAATGATTCATCCTCCTCTTCTGACGCATCTGATGATGATGATCTCCAAGTGCTATCAGTCTTACTAACAAGTGAGTTTGAAAAGGCTGCATCATCAATGAGTAGGATCCGTGTGCTTGAGAAGAAGCAAGATCCAAAGCCAAGATCAGTAGTGCTGGGACTCCCTTACAAGAAGGTATCTGATGCCATTGGTGGCAGAGGAGTCCACAAAACCATGCCTGATGTCCAAGGTAATGGAAAAGGGAAGCTGAAGTAGTTGTTTTGTGTTAGGTTTGTGTTTGGTTTTGTTTTGTGTTGATTATGTTGCCATTAAGTCCAGGATGAAGTAACTTCTGCTTATGTAATGAATGCACCAATTAATGAATAAACTTTTATGATCTTTGTGTTTATAGACATTCACTCTTATCCTCCCCTGAACTTCATAATCATCTTTTTCTCATCAATCAACCATTCTCATATGACTTAACCTGCAAAAGGTTAGTCCAAAACCACAAAAACACAAACAAGAGTATCTCACAATAATCACAAGACACTCAACAGAATAACCAACTTAGCAGTAGACAACATACAGACATAGCAAAGACTGGAAACAACTTATTTGATTAATAACAGCACAAATCCTCAAAAACTTTTTACAAATCATACAGAGATAAGATTTTAAAGATTGATCATACCTATACTAGCAACTAAAAATTGAAACCTACTCACATCAAAACTTTTTGTAAGTAGATCAGCAACATTATTGTCAGTATGTATTTGAACCACTTGAATTAACTTTTTCTCATAACAATCTCTAATAAAATGATGTCTTATCTCTATATGCTTTGTTTTAGAGTGAAAAACAGGATTCTTTATTATACACATTGTGCTGTTATTATCAATATAAATTTTGGTGTTCATGAAATTGTACCCATAATCCAAGAGTCGATTCTGAATCCAGAGTACTTGTCCACAGCAACTAGAAGCAGCCACATACTCAGCTTCAGTTGTTGAATTAGCCACCACAGTCTGTTTCTTGCATTGCCATGAGATTAACCTATGTCCAAGGTATTGACATCCTCCAGTGGTTGATTTTCTATCCAAACTTGCTCCAGCATAGTCACTGTCTGAGTATGCTACCAAGTCAAATGATGAACTATTAGGATACCAAAGGCCCAATTTTGGTTGACCCTTTAGATACCTAAAAATTCTTTTGACAACATTCAAGTGTGAGACTTTTGGGGACACTTGAAATCTGGCACAAGCACACACAGAAAACATGATGTCTGGCCTTGAAGCAGTCAGATACATCAATGAACCAATCATTGATCTATAAAGATGTACATCAACCTCTTCCCCATCTTCATCCTTGAGCAAAGGTTTGTTGTTGTCCATTGGTATCTTAGCTGCCTTCACATCATTAAAACCAAATTTCTTTAACATATCAGCCACATACTTGTCTTGACTGATGAAGATCCCATCTGCTGTCTGCTTAACCTGAAGCCCCAGAAAGAATATGAGTTCTCCCATAGAACTCATTTGAAATCTGTTATGCATGAGCTTCTCAAATTCTTCACAGAACACCTTGTTTGTAGACCCAAAAATGATATCATCTACATAAACCTGAACTAGTAAGATATCCTTTTTGTCTTTCTTGATGAACAAAGTTTTATCAATGGTTCCCCTTGTGAACCCATTAGATAACAAAAACTTGGACAAGGTGTCATACCAAGCTCTAGGAGCTTGATGTAAACCATACAGTGCTTTCTCCACTTTATATACTCTGTCTGGAAAGTCAGGATCTTCAAAACCAGGAGGTTGCATCACATAAACCTCTTCATCAATCTTTCCATACATGAAAGCACTTTTCACATCCATTTGGTACACAAGAAAGTTCTTGAATGAGGCATAAGCCAAGAATAGTCTAATAGCCTCTATCCTTGCTACAGGAGCAAAGACCTCATCATAATCTATTCCTTCTTCCTGAGTGTACCCTTGAGCCACTAGTCTTGCTTTGTTTCTCACCACAATTCCTCTTTCATCTCTTTTGCACCTGAACACCCATTTTGTACCAATTGCCCTCTTCCCATTAGGCAAATCAACTAGTGTACAGACTTTTTGAAGCTTGAACTGCAACAGCTCCTCTTGCATGGCTTCAACCCAACTTGAATCTTGCATAGCTTTGTGAATATTTTTGGGTTCCTCTTGTGATAAGAAACAGGCAAACTAGCAATTTTGTAAATCCTTGTGGCTATTTCTCTGATGCAATGATTGAGCAAATAAACCTTGATGGAGTAGATCACCCAACCCTTTTGTTTTACTTCTGGTTTGTACAGCAGATTGTACATCACCAATTATCTGCTCCTTGGGATGCTTCTTATGTATTCTTGTAGTTGGAGTAGGACTGACTTGAATAACAGACTCCATATTTGTCAAATCAGCTTCTGCTCCAAAAACATCCACAACATCATCATCTGTGTCATAGTAGATTTCCTCCAATTCAGGAAAGTCAACATCATCATTAACACTTTCATTAAAGTCAGCAGCAGAATCTTTGGGCATGGCAGCAGAACCACTAGGCTTAGCAGCAGAATGAGAGATACTGCTGCTAGACTTAGCAGAAGAATGATTTGGCTTAGCAGCAGAATGGGAGATACTGCTGCTAGCTTTATTTCTTGAACTTCCATGCTTTGCTGACTTTTCAACATTCTTGCCATCATTAGAAGGTTCATCATCACCTCCTGCATCATCCTTTGGTACTTCCTTATGAACAGCATCATCATCAGAACTCTTTCCCTCTTTATCTGTTGGTGTGAAGAACTGATTAAACTTCCACTTCTCAATCAAAACAAACTCCTCTGCAGATGCATCCTTCTTTGCTTGTGTACCTGCATTGGGGTTAGTTTGTGTTCCTGCAGACATGTTAGTAGAACCTGCTAACATTGGCTCATAATTCATGGTCTTAGTCAAAGAATCAATGTCAAAGAGCCACTTAGGTTCTGTTACAGCAACATTTGGGGTATTTTCACTAAATCTAACATGCAGATTTTCTTCCACATGTCTAGTTCTGCTATTGAAAACCCTAAATGCCTTGCTATTTGTGGAATATCCTACAAAGAAACCTTTGTCTGCTTTCTCATCAAACTTGCCTAGCTGGTCATTGGTATTTAAGATAGTGACAGGACACCCAAATGGTTTCAAGAAATCTATCATAGGTTTCCTACCATGAAGTAATTCATATAGGGTCTTGTTATGAGGCTTAACTACCTTACTCCTATTTTGCACAAAACAAGCAGTGTTGACTGCTTCAGCCCAAAAAGTAGTGGGTAATTTTGACTCAGACAACATAGTCCTAGCAGCCTCAATTAATGTCCTATTCCTCCTTTCAGCAACACCATTTTGCTGAGGAGTTCTAGCCACACTAAACTGCCTTAAAATACCTTTTTCCTCACAGAACTGATTCATTACCTGATTCTTAAATTCAGTTCCATTGTAACATCTGATTACTTTGACCTTATGATTTACTAGGTTTTCTACTCTAGTATTGAAAGCCTTAAGAATGCCAGCAGTCTCATCCTTATTTGCTAAGAAAAACACCCAAGTAAACCTACTAAAATCATCAGTGACAACTAAGCAATACATCTTCTTATTCAAGCTCTTCACAAAAGTTGGTTCAAACAGATCCATATGCAACATATACAAGGGTTCAGAAATAGAGTTCACCACTTTGGACTTACAAGAAGCTCTGTGTTGCTTTCCCATCTGACAAGCAACACAGGTTTCAGAATTTTCAAAATTTTTTGAAGGTAAACCTCTTACAAGGTTGCCTTTAACCAATTTATTTATTGTTTTGAAATTTAAGTGACCCAATCTTCTATGCCAAAGCTTGGATTCATCAATGGTGGCCTTTGCAAAAAGACAAGTTAAATCTCTTTTAGGAATGATGTTCTTAATGTCCACACTGTATATATTGTTTGTTCTAGGGACTTTAAGTAGTACTTCTGAATCATGAGGCAACTTAAAGTCAGGAGACAAAACAAGACAATCAGTGTTTGTAAAAAGAACAAAATTCTTTTTGTCACACATTTGTGAGACACTAAAAAGATTGAACTTAAGTCCCTCTACAAAATACACCTTTTCAAAATCCAATTTTCCTGTTCTAATAGTACCTTTACCAACAATCTTGCCACCTTTTGGATCATTGCCAAAAGCAACATAACCACCATCAAAAGCCTTAAAATCTTCCAAGTTGCTTTTGTCTCCAGTCATATGTCCAGAGCATCCACTGTCAAAAATGCATTTATCCTTTAGCTCCAATTGTAGATTGCCCTGCACAAATAGTAAGAGAATTAGGTTCTCTTTGGGACCCAAGCCATTACTGACTTGGATCTGCCTTGTGCATCAAAGTAATCATATTTCTTGAAGTCCATTGATGCACTGCTGTGTCTGGTTTTGGGTTTCTAGACCCAGCAAGCTGAGGCCTTAACAGCATAGAAATGAGTGCCCATAACAGTATCAGTAACCACTTTTGGCTTAGCAGCGGAATGAGAAGTACTGCTGCTAGCCTTAGCAGTAGAAAACTCTGTTTTCTTTGGAATGGGCCTTGGTGGTGCAACAGGAGAAATAGTCCTAGAAACACCATTTCTTAACAAAATCTCCCTAGGAACCATGTTTCTTTTGGGATGTGGGTGAGTCTTTCTAGCAAAGTTCCTATGGTTTACCCTAGTATAATGGTTCCATACAGGTTTTGGAGCACTAGTTTTCTTAGGTATTGAATAATAACAATCTTCTTGCAAGTGCTCAAAACTACCACAGCTGTGACATGCCTTCTTAACCAGTTCAAAGTCACTACCTAATTTGTGTGAGATCACCTGGTGCAAGTTTCTCTGGTTTCCTTTGGGCAAGTCACAAGTCTTCCTAGGATAATCTCTAGATTTATCATCATACTCAGCCATTTTTCTAGAGATTCTACTTCCTAGCACAGGTTTCACAAACTCAGTATGTTTGACTTTAGGTTCAACTGGTTTAACATCCTCTAACCTTTTAGCCTTAGATGTTGTTTCTACCTGTTCATCATCACTATCTGATTCCCAATCTTCAATGATTTGAGCATCAGACAATTTTTCATCAATCTTAGGTGTACTAGTCTTTTCAGATGTTTCATTGTTTACTTGACTTGTTTCACCTACAGATTGTGCAGCTAACTCAGATATAAAGGACAATTCTTTCCTAGTTGGTGCAAAAGCACTTTTAAGTGGGGGAGCCACTTCATTGTATCCTAGGCCACATCCTCTTTTAATCATCTGAGATTCAACTGCTTTATTTGCTAGAACAGATGCATATTGTTGTTTATCTATCCTAACAACATGTTTTTCTTTTTTATTTAAAGTTGAGTCTCTAGCTAATTCAGCTTCTTCCACTCTTTTATTAAGCATGTTAATTTCACATTCTTTCTTAATTAGCTCAGTTTCAAGAGTATGAATTTTTATCAGCATATTCTCCCTCAATTTGATTAAGAAACTCAACCTTGTTTTCTAAAGATTTTAAACCATGTTGATATCCTAAGTTATCAAGTTTGAATTTATCAAATTCAACTCTTAAATCATCATACCTAGATTTCAGTTCCTCTATAGTATCTGAACAAGATTTAAATGAACATGAAGATTCATTTGATACCTCAGAGTCTGATCCAGAGGAGGAGTAACCCATAAGAGCAAAGTGTTGTTCTTTGGGTTCTTCATCAGCTATCAATGCATAGTTGGGACCATCCTCAGCTTGGTCACTCCAGTCAAAATCTCCCAAGCCATCACATGAGACCATAGCAGTAGTAGGTTTAGCTTCTTCTATTGGAATCTGCCTTGTATTTTCCTTGATCTGCTTTGGTGCTCTGCACTCCCTTGCAAAGTGCCCCTTTCTGTGGCAGTTATAACATTCAAACTTTGATTTGTCAAACCCCACATTGTTCTGCCTTCTAAACTTGAGCTCTCTTCCAGTTCTCTTCAAGAATCTTCTTACCCTCATAGTCAACATTGCAAATTGCCAATGCAAATCCATCTCTTCTAAATCATCAGGATCAGCTTGATCTAGATCCTGACTCATTACTTGAGTACTTGTAGTTAGTTCAGCTAAGTAGGCACAAATAGCAGCATCACTAATGGTGTCACTATTTGTAGAACTAGCAGCAGAACCTTGTGAACTAGCAGCAGAACCAGTATGACCAACAGCAGAATGAGTTTCTTGAATATTCCCAGAAGCCTTGTTATTAGAAGACATAAAAGCAAGGTTGTTTGAACTTGAAGAACTGGTTGAACCCTTGACTTCAGTTTCATAGACCTTCAAGTTGTTATACAAATCATCCAAATTCATGGCTTCAAAGTCAGACTTGTTTCTCCAGACAACTGTGTGAGTATTCCATTCTGGTGCAAGACTCCTTAGAAACTTCAGATTAATATCTTCCTGTGCAATATTGACACTCAGAAGCGCCAACTGACTCACGAACTTTTGTAGTCTGTCATAAGTACCATCAATACTTTCATTGCTTGAGGCAGTGAAAGTTTCAAATTCGTGCTTTAGTAAATTCTTCCTTGATTTTTTGGTTGCTTCATTCCCACCAAACCTGAGTTCAATTGCTGCCATCAACTCCTTGGCAGACTTGGTGTTGCTGAAGCTCAATTGGTACTCATTAGGTATCCCCATTAAGAGAATAGTGTGAGTTCTAATCTCCAGTTTCCTTTTAGTCTTTTCATCATTGGTTTTGATGGGCAATATAGACCCATCAGCACCAATCTTAGGCAGAGTATCTCCAGTTTGTACGATTTCCCACATTGTGTAGTCACACATCTTCATGTACTGCTCCATCCTCATCTTCCAGAGTTCATATTCTCCAACCTTGAGCATTGGAACCTTGGACGCGGTAACCATATGATGAGATTCAGACTCCATTGCTTTTGATGATGAACAGATCTGAGCTTTTCAAAATTCTTCTCGGTATCAGTTTCTAGATCACAAGCTCTGATACCACTTGTTAATCCTAGATGAGCTTAACGATCTTGTTAATTACTTTAGATATAAACCTAAAGCAATAGGTATAGAAACTGCTTTTGAATGATCTATTAATTACTATGCGGAAACTAGTAATTAATCTTAAGAAGAATTAACAATAACATACAGTAATTCTCTCAATCTTCACCTCAATATATTAATATACGGTTACTCAAAAGTAACAGGGTTACAACGAACCTTGAAGTGAATACAAGACAATACATATGCTAAACAATCGACATCTAACCCTAACCCTAGATCCTCCTTTTATATACTTAAGAAGTCCTAGTCGGTTACGAAAACTTTCTATACAAGAATAATATCTATTTGTATCTTTACCATAAACAAACTATACATATCTAATAAGCAGCAGAATCAAAACTCTAGCAGCAGAATCATCTTAGGTTAGCAGCAGTTTGACACTTAGTTTATTTCATCATTCATCAGATATCATCTACTAGCAGCAGAATAAATATACTAGCAGCAGGATGATTATGCCTAGCAGCAGAATCATACTTAGTATATTTCCATTAGAACCATGAGCAGCAGAATAAAATACTCAGCAGCATCTTCAAAGTAGCAGCAGAATTCTTTAAACCCAACATATTTCTATATAAACCCTAACTTCAATTTACCAATTAACTCAAGATAGATATTACTTACTTGTGTTGGAATGATCACTAAGCTTAACCCATGATTGGGAAACATAAATTTCCATCACTAGATCACCAAGTTCTTCTTTCCCTCTCTTTTTCTCATCTAAAACCGACACCACAACACACTACACAACTCTTTGTTTTTGGAGAAGTCTGGGATTATAATTATAAGGTTTTCTTCATACTTAAGCTATTTAATCTATGGCCAATTGACACCTTTGGTCCCTTAAGTGTTATTCCTTTTTAGTTGTGCCACATGTTATTTTCTAAAACCATTTACATATAATATTTAACTTATAATTTAACTTATAATTGACTTATAGTTAGACTAACAAGCTTGACTTCGATTAACTAACCAATTATATCGAGTCTCCCGACTTATAAAAGTCTTTGCCAAACTACTCCAGTGGCATTCTCCTTAATTAATGCTTAAAACCCAATCTTGTTGTGTAACATCTTTATCCTCAATATCAAATCAAAATTCAAAGTAAAAAAATCCATAACCAAATCGACATTCAAACCAAAACCCTATATCAAATTCTAAATCCAAATAGAAACCCGAAATCAAGAACACAATGAAAATCAAAATCAATGGTCAAATTGAAGCCCTGAATCAAAACTTGAATCCAAACAAATACCTTCAATCAAAATCGAAATTTAAACCTGAAGTATAAATTAAATCCAAACAAAATGTTTGATCAAAAACGAAATCCAAACCGAACCCCCAAATTAAAATCGAAACTAAAAACAAAAACCTAAATCGAAATTAAAACACATTCTCCTTACGTGGTGGCGAGGAAACCATGACAACCCCACCGTGAACAGTAGAACCGAGATGTCGGTGGTGGTAGAGGTTCAGTGATGATGGTGTTATGAAGGTATAGTGGAGAAAGATGTGATGGTTGTGAAAGAGATTTGATTTTTTAGTTTTGAGATAATGTTAATCATGAGTTTTTGTTGTTTATGGGTTTTTATCAATTTGTTAGATATGAGATTTAAGGATCTTTAAGTTATGGAATTAGAGATTTTCTCACCAGGGAAATGTTAAGGCTGGGCACAGTCTGTGACCCAAGCGACCTGGGTCACCGGGTGCCACGTCAGTTTTCTCTCTCCAGCGACCAAAGTGCCACAGTCCAATAAGTTTTTTTTTTTTTTTTTTTTTTTACACACAAACACATACAAACTAAGTTTAATAATCGGTCGATTTGTAGACCGATATTGAAATTGGCAAGTGACCGACCGATGCATTACAACCCAAGCGACCCTTCCATTAATCGGTCGCTTTGTGTTTGATGAGGCAACCGACCGATATATTCTTATAGATTGGGGCCAGCCTAATGGTAGCAACAGATGCAATAGTGATGATGGCTGAAAATGAGTATTGCTGTAAAACTGTAGAAGATGTGTTGCCCATGTGGATTATATTGTCAAGTTAAAATAATGGAAAAACAATAACATAACGGGTTACCTTTTGGGCAGGTAAACCGATACAAGGACAGAAATTTGAAAAGTTTGTTACTATATTTAATAGAGGGTTAATACACAAAAAAGTCACTAAACTTTACAAGAAAGTTCGCCTAAGTCACCCAACTTTCATTTTGTTCACTTAGGTTACTGAACTTTGAAACTTTATTCGCCTAAGTCACCCAACTTTCATTTTGTTCACTTAGGTTACTGAACTTTGAAACTTTGTTCGATCTGGTTACTGAACCTTTAAAATGATGACATTGCATATTTTATAGTTCAAAACGGTCCTTGTGGTTAGTCTGGTATCACGGATTTAGTCCATAAACCACTATTTCTGTTAGTTTGACCATTTCTATATGCTTTCGCCAGTTTTTCTGACGTTTTCGCCCGCTTTCATACATTTTTCTTCCGTTTTCGCCCATTTTTATTCGTTTTCGTCCGTTTTTATACGTTTTTGTACGTTTTTATACGTTTTCGTCTGTTTTTATACGTTTTCGCCAGTTTTTCTTCCATTTTTGCCCGTTTTTATACGTTTTCGTCATTTTTCTTCTGTTTTCGCCCATTTTCTTTCGTTTTCGTCCAATTTTATACATTTTCGACAGTTTTCTTCCGTTTTTATATGTTTTTATGGAAACAGACTAAAACAGATAAAACTGACGAAAACAGAAAAGAATTGTGAAAACGTATAAAAACGGAAGAAAAACTCGCGAAAACGTAATAAAAACGGACTAAAATGTATAAAATCGGACGAAAACGGAAGAAAACGGGCGAAAACAGAAGAAAAATGGCGATAAAGTATAAAAACAGACGAAAACGTATAAAAACGAAAGAAAAACTGGCGAAAACGTATAAAAACAGACGAAAACGTATAAAAAGTTTCAAAGTTCAGTAACGAAGTCGAACAAAGTTTCAAAGTTCAGTAACCTAGTCGAACAAAGTTTCAAAGTTCAGTAACCTAAGTGAACAAAATGAAAGTTCAGTAACCAAATCGAACAAAGTTTCAAAGATCAGTAACCAAGTCGAATAAAGTTTCAAAGTTCAGTAACCTAAGTGAACAAAATGAAAGTTGGGTGACTTAGGCGAACTTTCTTGTAAAGTTTAGTGACTTTTTTGTGTATTAACCCTTTAATAGAGATGATTACATAAAATAACAAAAATGAACAAGTTGGATATATATATATATATATATATATATATATATATATATATATATATATATATATATATATATATATATATATATAATTGTCCCAATTAAAAAATAGGGGGAATTTCATATATCCCCTTCCAAACCTTCTAAATTTCATATATACCCAACCCAAAATCTAAATATCATATATCCCCTTCCAAACTTTCTAAATTTCATATATACCCAACCCAAAACCTAAATATCATATATCCCCTCCCTTAAACTTTTAAATATCATATTTACCCATACTAATTAATTTTAACAATTTTTTAGAAAAATTATTTTTTTTTTTTGAAATTTTTTTTTGGAAATTGATTTTTTTTTTCCGAAATTGATTTTTTTTTCGAAATTAATTTTTTTAGGAAAATTATTTTTTTTTTCGGAAATCAATTTTTTTTTTAGAATTTCAAAAAAAAAAATTCTGAAAAAATTTATTTCGGAAAAAATAATTTAATTTTTTTACAATTAAAAAAAAATTGATTTCCGAAAAAAAAAATTCCTAAAACAATTAATTTCGAAAAAAAAAATCAATTTCGGAAAAAAACTAAATTAATTTTTTCAGAATTTTTTTTTTTTTGAAATTCTAAAAAAAAAAATTGATTTCCGAAAAAAAAAATTTCCTAAAAGAATTAATTTCGAAAAAAAATCAATTTCCAAAAAAAAATTTCAAAAAAAAAATAATTTTTCTAAAAAATTGTTAAAATTAATTAGTATGGGTAAATATGATATTTAAAAGTTTAAGGGAGGGGATATATGATATTTAGGTTTTGGGTTGGGTATATATGAAATTTAGAAAGTTTGGAAGGGGATATATGATATTTAGATTTTGGGTTGGGTATATATGAAATTTAGAAGGTTTGGAAGGCCCAATTAAAAAATAAATACTTGTGTATAACATCTTCATTTAAATCACTAGCTAAAGGCAACGTAGATGATAAAAGAATAGATACTTGCCAGTAATTTAACTTTGTCACAAGAAATCGAATCCGTAGTTATAGCTACCGAATTTAAACGTTTTTCATAAAAGACGCGAATCCGATAGACCAAGCGTGATACACTAGTGGCCCACTAGAAAACAATCAAATGGTTAAGACATGATCCACCTAAGCATACACACAATAAAGGCACCACAGGATAATGTCTATAGCCTAGTCACCATCGATGTTCAGAATTCTAATAAATATATTCTGGTTTTGGCATTATATTAAAGACAACAAGTTCATCAATATACTCTCACAAAACTGTTTGTTATTTTTTGGCGTCACTCACTAAGACCTATATTAACAGTTTGGTTTTGTTTGTTTCTAATCAAAATGACTAGTGAGTGTACTTTTTTACCCGATTTAATCCATACTTATGTCGATCAGTTTGGGGAAACAAACTTCTTGTCACCTGAGACAGTGTCTGCTGACGACGTATTTAGGGATTTCGAGGCTGATTTGGAGGGTGGTTCTGATAAATTTGCGGTTATGACATCCGTTGGGCGCTTACACGAGGCTGTGGAGGGGGCCAAGCGGCGTAAGAGGAAGAAAATGAAGATGACTGCGGTGGAGGATGGCGTTGGTTGTGGTAATTTGCATGGGCAGCAAAAGGTGTCACATATCGCGGTAGAGAGGAATAGGAGGAAGCAGATGAATGAGCATTTGAGCGTTCTTCGTTCGCTTATGCCTTGCTTTTATGTCAAAAGGGTAATTCATCATGGCAAAACGGTTTTCGGGTTGTTTGCTTTGTTTATGTACTTAGCACGTTTTGAATTATATAGTACATTTATTTCTCCACTATATAAAGTTAAAGCTAAAAGAACAGATAACATTTGTCACTCTTCCTTATTTGATTATATTGTTATTTCTGAACAAATATGTGATTATATTGTATAATACTTATAGGGTGATCAAGCATCAATAATTGGAGGTGTAGTTGATTACATCACTGAATTGCAACAAGTTCTACAATCCCTAGAGGCAAAGAAGCAAAGAAAATCTTACAATGAACTAGTCATGAGCCCGAGGCTACTTGCGAGCCCCAGAACCTTACCTATCAGCCCACAAAAATCGCAATTTAGCCCTAGGCCAATTAGCTTGCCCATTAGTCCGAGAACCCCGCAGCCGTTGAGTCCCTACAGACCCATGCCACCCCTTCCATTCATAGCAACATCGCTTGATTATCCTTCACCTTCTAATACCTTTACAACTTCAGAGAGTGGTAATGAGCTCTTGGTGAATTCAAGGTCAACGGGTGCTGAAGTTGATGTGAAATTTGTGGGTGGTAATCTTCTTTTAAAGACTTGCTCGAATAGGATACCAGGCCAAGCAACAAAAGTGATAGCAATTCTTGAAAATCTATCTCTTGAAGTTATTCAAGCTAACATTAGTGTCGTTGATGATACCATGGTTAACTCATTTACCATCAAGGTATAGTAAGCCAAATATTTTATTTCTCAGCTTATATATTTTAGTTTCATTATCGTTATTTTACACTTGAATTTATTTGCATGCATGCTTGCATGTATCTTCCTTTAGTAACATCTGTGTTACCAATTATATTAAAGTCAAAATTTAGAGCAATATATTCTAACAATTTGAGTTAAACTTTGATTAGTTGTCTGATTACAAATGTAAACTTATATAAATGGAGATAATTTACTCGATCATACCCTGATTCCAAAATCACATCTCCAATGGTATCACATTTTAAATACTTTTTTTTTTTTTTATATATAAAATTTTAGTTGGCCGGATGCACACATTTTGAAGAATTGCTGGGTTTTTGTTATTTTTTAATATAGGTACACTAATTTGCCCTCATTAGTAAACCATTAATCCATTATTTAGTGTTTGTAGCTTTGGTTTTGGTTCCAAATTTGTTCACTTTAAGTTTCATTCATATTATATTTCATCAAAATAGAATTTACATAGTGGTTGAAGGCAAACGAGCAACAAGCTACGCCGCTAGCCCTTTTTGGATTGCAAAGCTAACTCTTTTGAAAACTACATTCGTGGATCTATGTGTCATAACATTACTGTTCATAACTCGTTGGACTCTGTTGAGTAGTTCCACCGCCTCAAGTTTCATATTACTAATTTGTATAGACTTTGTTCTTTTTGCAGATTGGAGTTGAATGCCAACTAAGTGCTGATGAACTTGCTCAGCACATTCAAGAGACATTCTGTTAACTTTTAACATATCTAGCTTGTTTTCAATATCGATCCTTTATCACCTATGGTGTGATTGTATTCTCGTTTTAAATAAACCCGATTCACATTACGTAACGACTAATGTATAGTCAATGTACAGTGGGCATTATTTCAGGAAACTTAATAAGCCTAGCTAGGAAATGAAAAATATGCAATTGTAGAGATAATTGTAGAGATTGTGCTTGACTACAATTCTTTACCCCTTCCCCCAGTTAATAAACTTTTACAGTTTGTATGTTGATTGCTTGATTAGTTTAAGGGTTTTAGCCATACAATAGACACGTACTTTTTCAAATGTACCGATGATATAGTACGTAAACTAAAAAAACTACTCGTGTGATACACGTTAAACATTAATATACTCCCCACAGAGCGACGAAACCGCAAAAACTCAAAACTGGAGTAGAAAACACTAAATATAAAAGTTTAAACTAACTTGTTGATGACAATATCTTTTAGCAAGTGAAGATAAGTCTCATCATTATGCAACAACGAAGCGAAAATGAGCATTAATATTTGTTGCAAACTTGCGATTTTTTTTAAAGAATGATTTTGAGAACTCGATGCGGAGGTCCTGTAGGAGAGTGACAAAGATTGCAAGCATGGAGTTTTTGAAAGGATTGGATCGAATGAATGAAAACAAGAAACACACTTAAAAAAATATAATTTTTTCTTTTCTTTGCAATTGCAACTATAAGAGAAACAATTTTTAATTATTTATGCATTTTTTTTTTTAGAAAGCAAACATTGAAAAAGAGGTGTAATATCTTGATGGGAGTAAAAAAAAAAAAAAAAAAAAAAAAAAAAAAAAAAAAAAACAAAACAAAACAAATCAACATTTTTTTTTATTGAGATCCTCTCATGTTCTATTTGAACATGAGAGGATATATTACTTATGTTGTGAAAGAAAATTTATTTTTTAATTAAATAAAGGTCCCACAATAGATAATTTATTTATTTTTCTCACTCACATAAATGGTAACATTACCTCTTATGTTCATATTGAACATGATAGGATCTCAATCTTTTTTTTTTCTTTCTTCTAAAAGCTAATAAGGAACACACATGGATATAAAAAGAATTATGACGTCTCGGAAACAAGATAGAGATTATTTATTTATTTATTTATTATTATTATTATTATTTTTGAAGTTTGTAAAGAGAGAAGAAAACTAAGATTTGAGGCTATGCTAAAAACAACTAAAACATAAAAAAATGACGGTGTGGTATAGATACAGCGGCTCACGGAGACCGATTAGATCTCGAATCAAACTCGCTCTGGTACCATTGAAAACATCGTGAGGATGACTTTATTATTCACCCAATATTTATAGATACGAGTACATAACAAAACCACTAGACCATGATGGACCGAAAGCCCAAAACTGGGCTTGGGCCAACTAACATAATGTACGTATCTAATAACGTAAACTTTCAAGTTCGTGCTAACATGATACATGTAAACTTGTTTTACCGGCTAATATGTTACATGAACTTTGAAATGCATATATTAGGTTATGTTTGTTGAGGTGACTGAATGCGGACATGCGAACAGATCTGGGCCTCACATCTACAAATCTGATCCAATGACTTGACACCATAACTAACGCTAACTTCACAACCCATTTAGACCATGAATTTATTTTTTTTCATTTCTTTTTTAGCGATTCTTATTCACTTTTTGTCTACTTTCTTCATTGCTAAAAGGAATTGTGAAGATAACGTAAAAAATAAAAAATATGCAGTTTATTCTAAAAAATAATTGACATGAAACTGATGTAATTTGAAGCAAAATCGCTGAAAAGTTTTTGAAGAAAAGTTAATCTTCATAGTTAAAAAAATTGTAAAGTTTATGATAAAAAGTTATTTTAGTCAAAAAAATCTTAAAAAGTTGGACACAAAGTTAGTAATAATCGCCGAAAAAATTTGAAAAAAAAAAATCAACTTCTCAGTAATAATAAAATGTGAGATGAGTTTCAATGGTGGTTTTAATAAAAAAAAAAAAAAATGTTTATTTTTTTCTTTTTATTTATTTAATTTTTTTTTACAAAGAAACTATTAAAAAGTTCTGGCATAGACGAGTAGTTTCTTTTTAGTGGATGAGGTTTTTTTTTTTTTTTTTGCTGATTTAACCGGTAACCGGTAAAGAAATGCCATATTTGAACAAAATAGAAAGTTCAAGTATCAGACGAACAGTTTTTTTAGTACACATACTATAATGCTACATTTGAAAAAGTATGCGTCTATTGTATGTAGGGGTGTCAGTAGGGTCGAGTTGACCCGACACAAACCCAAACCCGATAAGGCTTTTCGGTTCGGGTTAAAAAAAATTTACGAGTTGTTTTAACCGGAACCTGATAACCCGATAGTTTTATCGGGTTGGGTTATGGTAAGATAACTAATGTTATCGGGTTAACCCGATAAAACCCGAAAATCAATTGATGCTAGTGTAATGGCTGCTATAGAAAATTTTGCATTCCTTTTATTAAGATATTCAACTTGTGCTTTGCATTTAGTTGCTTTGCATTATTTAAGGCTAACGCGCGGTTACCCTGAAATAAAATTTTCCGGTGAATCATGTATTTTAGTTTTATGTTCTTTTTGACAATTTAAATTTACGGATATCAAGAATTTAGTTTGGCCCGTGCCCTTTCGGGCTCGAGCCCTTTTGGCTCGTTGCCCGTTTGGACTTGAATATTTGTATAATGTGATTTATTATTTGTATTAGTGACATTTAATTATTGTGTTTGAGTTGGTTGTATAGTATGCTTGAAAAGTTGTATTTCTTATGTAAGAGGTGTTTTAATAACTGCATTAATTGTATTTATTAACCAGTTATTTAATTGACTACATTAAATATATATTGACCACATTAATTGTGTTTTAATTGTATTTCTTAATATAATAAGCAATGCCGAATTAGTTGTACTTTGAGCTTAAAAACTTGTAATTGTATTTAATGTTAAAAAATGTGTTTTAATTACTTGTACTTTTAGCTTTATAACTTGGATTGCTGAATTTTAAGAGTTTATAATTTAAGTAGGTCTTCCTCTATTATAAGATAGTAAGATATTCAACTTAAATGGCTAGTTATGCTACTGTAACCATTTAGTAAAAACAAGCAACAATGCTTAACATGTTTATACCGATATCACTTCGTTAACATTTGTCAAATTAGTGTTTAACATATTGTATACAACATATTCTGATTAAGATATTGTACTCCTTACTGTAACATATTCGTATACACATATTGTACTTTCTATTGTAACATATTGTTAATCATTTTTTAGCTATCAAAAATTAAATGTGAAACACAAGTGTTTAAGCTTAAATATATATATATATATTTTTTGTCAAATCAAATAAGCCAACCCGCTTAATCCGAATCACCCAACCCGATAACCTGACTCCTTATTGGGTCGGGTTACGGGTTAGTTTTTGACTTTTTTTAACCAAAACCCGACTCAGCCCGACCCGACAAGACCCGATAACACCCCTAATTGTATGACTTCTACCGTTTGTTTAACTTTTGTAATGATTATATATATCCTTAAAACTCTGATTATTTTGATTAATTTCCGGTTCCAGTTACTTAACTCTTGTGACCCACACTATGTTGATAGATCAACGGTCATTTTCAAACTTTTACAGTCTGCCTGGTGTGGGACTGTGGGGAACCCTAGGTTTTGACATTGGTTATTGAATTGTTATGTGTAGGACAGGTTTTAGGCAAAAATTTGGGTTGGTGGGAAAGTAATGATAATGGCTGGCATGGGCTGTTATACGCGGACACCCCCACTAAGGGGTGTGTTGACTTTTTGCTGTTTGTACTGTCTGCTTTGTTGAATTGTACATTCTACAAAAGTAGAGGGCCCACCCACTAAGGGGTGTTACAATAGTAGAACCCGGCTAGCATATACACCTTTGTCTATTGTAGGACAGGTTTTAGGCAAAAATTGCTTTTTGTACCACACATGCATGTGCATGCATGTCGTGTATTGTAAACCCATCCACATTGGGGTTGTCCTAAACAATTATTTGTCATCATATTATTTTTCCACGTCTTTCATTTGTTTGGCCCGGATAAGTTATAGGTTTTACATTAGAGGGTTACGTGGACATCTACAAATTTTATAGTGTCGTCATGTCAATATGTACCTTATAAAACTCATGTAACATAAACACAATTTTTAATAAAATTCGTATAACATATCATCAAAAATACCTCACTCTCTCATTAAAAAAAAAAAAAAAAAAAAAAAAAAAAAAAAAAATGCCACATAACAGGATGTGATGGAGATGGCTGTGAGACGGAGAACATGCATATGACTATGAGGAGGGTGCAGTATCGCGGAGTCATGGATGCCTAAAAAACCCTATGGCATACCATAAGATAAGTGCACCGAAGCCTCTTAGAGCAATAATTTATTTACTCCATCATTTCAATTTATTGCCCGCAACATGTGGATCATCATGTAAAACTGATGGGTCTGTCTACTTAGTTATCTCAAAATATCCCTGCCTTGATTTAATTTCGTAAGCCGAGTCTTTAAATCTCCCACCAAAATCGTCTCTTTATTTGATACGGCCTTGCAAACAATGTTTTAAAAACCGGATTTTTCGAAGAACCGGATTTTCCACCGTGACCGGTCGAACCGGTCGGACCAGTTCAACCGGCCGGTTCGACCATTTGACCAGTCAACACCATCTCCACAAAAAAAGCACCATCTTTCATTCCATGACTAGGAAAAAAAAGCACCAGTCAACTTAATTTCGGATAATAGCCCAAGAAGTGACCCAAATCATAATCAGATGAAGTAAAGTTAGGCCCAAAAACGTATTATAGGCCAAAATCCTTAGGAGATATATCTCTACCCTAAATGTTTTTTTACAAACCTAATCTTATATCACACGCCACCCTTATTTCTCCTTCCTCCCAAACTCTCCTACCAGAGTAAACTGCAAAATACATCCCTGTGGTTTACACCTTTTGGCACTTTACATCCCTGTCAGAAACTATTGGCAATATACATCCCCCGTTAGGCAAACGTTTGCCACATTACATCCCTAAGTTGGATGGGCGTTATCTTTCTCCGTTAAGTGTTTGCATCGTTAGTCCCTCTGTTAAAATGTTTGCACCGTTAGTCCTATGGGTTAAGTCTATTTGCACCGTTAGTCCTTCGTTACGTTTTCGTCCGATTTTTTACGTTTTCGTCTGTTTTTTTACGTTTTCGTCCGATTTTTTACGTTTTCGTCCGATTTTTTTCGTTTTCGTCCGATTTATTTCATTTTCGTCACTTTTTTTACGTTTTCGTCTAGTTTTTTACGTTTTCGTCCGGTTTTTTACGTTTTCGTCCGATTTTTTACGTTTTCATCCGATTTTTTTCTTTTTTGTCCATTTTTTTAAGTTTTCGTCTGTTTTTTTACGTTTTCGTCTGATTTTTTATGTTTTCGTCTATTTTTTTACGTTTTCGTCCGATTTTTTTACGTTTTCGTCCGATTTTTTACGAAAACGTAAAAAAAACAGACGAAAACGTAAAAAATTGGACGAAAACGAAAAAAATCGGACGAAAACGTAAAAAACAGACAAAAACAAAAAAAATCGAACGAAAACGTAAAAAATCGGACGAAAACGTAACGAAGGACTAACGGTGCAAATAGACTTAACCCATAGGACTAACGGTGCAAACATTTTAACAGAGGGACTAACGATGCAAACACTTAACGGAGAAAGATAACGCCCATCCAACTTAGGGATGTAATGTGGCAAACGTTTGCCTAACAAGGGATGTATATTGCCAATAGTTTCTGACAGGGATGTAAAGTGCCAAAAGGTGTAAACCACAGGGATGTATTTTGCAGTTTACTCCTCCTACCACTACACACAAACTCTCCAACAGTTAACCCCTACTTTCATGATCTCATCTAACACTACTTCCCTTATCCCTCCACATTACACATGTCTATCACTTCATCATAAACAACAACAACAACAAACCCAATCCACACTCTCCAAATAAACACATCAACCAAATGCCTTTTCCCTTTAATCCATAACCAAACCATATACAAAGAATCATATACGAACACAAATACTTGTACCTATTGATGTTCCTTTTTTTATTTACCAACGAACCGCCGGTTTGGCTGAACCGGTTCAACCGGTTGAACCGCCAAAACCGGCCGGTTTAGTCACTGGTAGGTTCCTCAAAATAACCGGGATTCAATGAACCGGCCGACCAGCCGGACACCGGTCGAACCGGCCGGTCCGGTCCGGTTTTTAAAACATTGCTTGCAAACAACTATTTGGAATTTGGATATATTGTGTTTCATGGTTTGTATCTGTTTTGATTACAAACCTCCTAGAAACGACACTTTAGGTAGTGAAGTAAAATTACTTTAACACTCTTGGATCATACATAGGAGTAACTTGGTTCGGCCCGATTGGTTTATTTGGATCACCGAAGCTTGCTTGTAGTTCCGTCTCGTGTGTTAATAAGTAGACTTTTGGATTGGATTATTGGTATCATAGTGTTTTAACATAACATTGCGGATATAAGATACAATTTAAGAAAAGTGTGTAGTGTAATTTTCAATATCACCTTTTAAATTCCCAATAGTTGCTTAAATTCCCACATCCACCCAACGGACTCGAATATCCACCCTTTATTGATCCTAGGTGTGGTCTATCCTAAACCCCCCCCCCCCATAAAAGGCACCCCCCCTTTAGTGGGAGGTGTACCTTATGTACTTTTTTTTTTTTTTTTTTTTTTTTTTTTTTTTTTTTTTTTTTTTTTTTTAAAGTATGTATTTATTTTATGTAATGTTTATTTTAGTATTTATTTGTTATATTATTTGTATTCGTTTAATGTGTTTCTATTTAATTAAACAATAACACGTTAACATTAACACATTAAATAACTACAAAAACAACTATTATTATTCAATTAAACAACAACATTAACACATTATTTAAAAACAACAACACCTACTACATGTGAAGATTATTTATGTCATCTAAAAGCTCATGGAGCATTGCACCCGACTGACATGCGTGATCCTCAGGATTTCTTGCCAATTCTAGTAATGCCTCGCGCGTCTTTATTCTTGTCATCAACATTTTGTTTTGAGACACTAACATATTGTGTCTTGTTTCAAGCTTGTCAATCTTATTATCTTGCTTGTCAATTTTATTATCTTTAGCTGCGCAGTTTGAGCACTGCGTTGAAGAAGAGGCTTGACTAAAATACTTGTTTTGAAAAGCATCCTTCCACATAAAGTACCCACACCTAAAGTCATCTGTTCCTGGCTGTTACATGTTAAGAAAATTATAAGAAATGTATTCTTAACAAACAAACAATTTACATAACTAAGCAAACGTATGATTCTTTACCACTGAAAAAGGACATGCATAATACGGTTGACCATAACTAGTGTCTCTACGGGATGTCCTTTCTATAATCAATCGTATCCAGTGGAATGCCCATATCTACATTCATTAAAAGTGACTTATATAAATTACTGATATTAATGGGGAAAATAACTTGATAGTCATAAATTTAATATACTTACTATGAATCCGATAGTAAAGCAGTTCGTGAAAGCATGGTAGCCCATAAACTGACCGCAACTGATGACTACAATCTTGGTCGTCGATCGACAGTTGGAGTTCATCGAACATGAGTTCCAAAGCATACTTCCAAACTTTATACAACAATTCTGCAAATAGTGGTATATTACATCTATTCATTCTCTCGTTTTTGCTTCTGTTAAAAGTTTCCTCTATCGTAGTTTCTTGCGAAACGAGAATCTTATCGATCGAACTCAACAACGTGTCTAAGTTGGACTGTGTGCTGCCCAAGTATAATTTCAACAACGAGTGTTGACCCTCAACTCTGAATGTTGTTGACTGGCCGAAGCTGCGATATTGATCGGTAATAAACGCGAGAAACATGTCTGAATAACCATGCAGCCAGTTATTCAGATACGAAGAAATATCTGCAAATAAACAATGAATTAATAAAAAGTCATTCGGGTACTTATTTATTAAATAATAAAAACAATGAATTAATAATTAAGTACTTGCATGTTCGACCAACAACTGTTGTAGGTGTTGATAATAATGCGTGAATATGCCGCGTGTCGGAGCTTTAACCATCCAATCCCATGTTCTTTTAATGGACTCATACTTCTTTAGCGAATTACAACTTTTATTATTTTTACAACTTTTATTTTTTTTAACAACTTTTTTTTTATTTTTTTTTTTTAACAAATTTTTTTTTTTTTACATTGTTATAGAAAGGAAAAAAAAATTTAAAAAAAAATAAAAATAAAAGTTAAAACCGCGTATAATACCACTCACACACCAACAGAGTTAACCTAACCCACCCCACCCCTATCCCATCCCTCTTATCACTTCTCAGACCACGCCTATGGTGTTATATCTTTTTAGATCTAAAAAGTTTGATGGTGAGACTGTGGTATTATACGCGGTATTATAAGGGTAAGTCTGTGGGGTGGGAGTGGTATTATACGCTGTTTTGACTTTTTTTTTAATAGATCTCTTTAGCTCTAAAAAAGATCCGGGAAAAAGTCACGGTGGCTTTTATGTTGGTGGTCATCCATGAC
Organism: Artemisia tridentata subsp. tridentata; assembly: GCA_021014915.2. Lineage (NCBI taxonomy): Eukaryota > Viridiplantae > Streptophyta > Magnoliopsida > Asterales > Asteraceae > Artemisia > Artemisia tridentata. The sequence continues at coordinate 324,834,971 of CP139504.1, read as the reverse complement.
CATCCATCTTAACCATATTATGCCCAATTTTCTTCCCCAGCTTCTTGCCAAGTTGCTCAGTAGGGTCCAAAACTCATGACAAAGCCATCATACCGACAAAATCCGCAAGAGACCTATTGTAACCTTGGGTTAATAAAGTACAAGGAAAGGAATAAATAAATTTAAAAATATAAAATAAAAAATAAAGACTAAAAGCATATCTAATGGAATATTTGTATGTCTAAAACTGTAAGAGTAATTTATTTGTTTGTGAAAAATGTGTTATCTTGTGATACAACCAACAAAATGTTAACACGTCAATTTAGACATAAAGTTAAACATGTTTTAGTCATGCCTATCATTTCTAAAAATACTACTACAAATTTATGTATTAAGTTTTGTAAAATATGAAAAACAAGAGGCTAATTCTATTAAACACTTAATAATCATAATTTTAACATACATTTTCATGATATATGATATAATAATACGTAGATTTGCATAACTTTACAACGCCTACTAAGAAAATGACATTATAGTAGAATCTTAAGATCCCGATCCGATCTTACAGTCACGATCTTGTAAAGACGAAAATGATTATAGGTAGGATCCTGACTTAGTTTTGTTACATCCACATAAATTGTGTATAAATTTATAATTACACCCTTGAAACCTAGTTAACCCATATCTTTCATCTCTTCCCCTTCAATACTTATGTTCCACTTTCCTACGTCTCTTTTGACAGTTATTACACTAACGCATCACAAGAAACAATGCAATAGATTTTTTTTTGGGAAATAGGCAAAAAGAAAATGAAACAATGCAATCGATTGATCAAATTACTTGAAGACCTTTTTACTCCTTTCTCTTCTTTCTTTTTTACTTACGCAAACTTTATTAAACACATTTACAATTATAAATCACAACCAACAGTAGAGAAAATGGTTGCCATCAAATGAAACGCCCGTAATTTTCTTTTTTTTAAATGCTAGAAAACTGGCGGTTTTGAAAGCAAAACCAGAGGACTTTTTTGCCTGATCTTTACAGAATTATTTTTCGGATAGATAACGTAAACTGACACATAAATTCTTCGAACTGGAAACATGACTGATATATTCATATGCTAAATATCATTTATGTACAAGGTTTCATAAAAGCAATATGCGGAAGCGTTAAATACATGAAATGCGGGTGTTAACCCAAACACCCCCTTTTTTTTACCCATAAACCTTTTAACTTGATTATAAACTTACAGGATGACCCATGTATTAAATAGGGTCTGTTTTGACATCTAAAATACTATTACAAAGTATGTTGGGGCGCACACAATTTGATAACAAAGAAGTACGAATGAGATGCTCCTCACCTATGAACACGAGAATTACTGTTTCCTTGATTCACCATTTTCAATTTACAAGCCCCGAAGCCAATTTCCTTTACCTACATAAAAAGGGTAACTAGCAATATGACTTAGTGAGTAAAGGAAACTGAAACTAAAATGTATACTGAAACATGCTATAATCATTATCGCTACATAGTCATATTCTCATCGAACCCTTTTCTGAATATCCTTTACAACACTGAAACTAACGCTAAACTGAAACTATGTTCTTATTATTCTGACATGATCTAAGAAATGTATTGAAACTGAACTACAATTGAACTGAATCTAATACTTCAATTTATATTGTAAATGATACTGAAGTTAAATCTGATACTGATACTGAGACTAGTACTTAAACTGATACATAACTGCATCTGAAACTATAACTGAAGCTGATACTGAAACTAAATCTGAAACTGATGCTAACTAAATCTGTAACTATATTTGAACTGATACTAAAGCTGAATCTGAAACTAAATCTAAATCTGAGACTTTACCCTCTTTAAGGATGCAATTCGGGTTTCTATATTCTACACTGAACTAAGTGCGTAAAGCACTAATCTACACAGGACTGACTGAGTGCGTAAAGCACGATACTGACTGACTGAGTGCATATAGCACCATTACATGACTGATTGAGTGCATATAGCATGTTACATGACTGGCTGAGTGCGTATAGCACGTTACATGCGTGACTGAGTGCGTATAACACGTTACATGCCTGGCTAAGTGTGTATAGCACGTTACATCCCTGGCTGAGTGCCTATAGCACGTTACATGTCTGAGTGCGTATAAACCAAAATTTTAATTGTATCTTATAATACTTTGTTTCATTTGGAATTAAAACATACAATAATGAGCTGCTACAAATGGTTACCTAAGGTTTAATATATTTTTGTACAATTTGTTTTAGAGTAAATTGAAAAATCGTCCTTGTGCATGGTTTGGTCAAATTGCAGGTTTCGTCTCTAACCTTTCGAAAGTGCAGGCACTGTTCTATGTGAGGAACTTTGTATTGGGTTAATCCCAATCTGCCCATATTAAAGGTCAAACCTGAAAGTCAAAGTCAACATGGAAAAGTCAACGCAGCAACAAATAACTGCCAAATAGCAGTTACAAACGGTTACAAAACTAAGGGACACAACTGTTGGAATTAAACGAACCGACACACCCTTTCATTTGTACCTTTTCATATCTTATTTATAGATTAGAACTTGTAACGATTACAATGATGACAGATTAATAGAGATTATTTCATATTTTGGTATATCGTTGATTAAAGATCCGTGAAATTGGGCCAACAATTGGTATCAGAGCCAACATCATCATATACCAAGGGTTCTATTTTGCCCTGAATCGAAGAAAGAAAATTTCCCAGGAACTCGGTAATATTTTTTTTTTCACTACAAATTAATCATTCGGACCACAAAGTAAATCAAAACTATCATCCTTTGTGATTCAGAAGATACTCCTTAAATTCTAGTCGCCTCGTAATATAATTACCGGCATCTAGAAAAGGTATCCTCAAATTTTTGCAAAAAAACCGAATCATTTTTTTTACCGAGAACACAAGAAAACAGGGAACAAGGTTTTTTTTGTTTTGTTTACTTTCAAACAAAACTCCAATCGATTCAGAACTAAGAACCATACCAACACGAGGGTCATCAAAGAAAGGGAAATAATCAATTGATTCATAAAAGGAACAAACACACATGTTGTATCCAGAATCAAAAACACCCTTTTTGTTTTTTTTTGAATCATCATCGTGATTCAATTTTATACACGGAGGAACTAATCCAACAAGGATCAACCGGCGTTCGAATAAACGAGAACACCACCCATCCGTGAAGAGAAGGTTAACCAAAGCCAAGGGATACTCGGCGGTCAACCATCAAGAAGAACCAGAAAGCAGAACTCCAAGTCTCGACCAAAAAAAAAAGGGGACCAGAGACAATTTTATCTCTCAAAGAGATACAAAAAGAAAAAAAGAGAGGCGCATAAAAGGCCTAGGGCACACCGAGAACCAAAAATAAGGGCATCGGGTATTACTTAACCCCCCCAGGTTCTATTATTTCAAATCTACCCTTCATTTATACTTATACTTAATATTAGTATAGGTTGATTTTTTGATAAGTTACTACATAATACCATTAAGTATCTTATCATTTTATCTTTATAATAACCTAGTGATTTTTACACTGCTTATTATATCTAGGAATAACTTTTAAGGAGTAATTAACCTTAGGTTTATTTCACTATTTTTTGAATTTACAATCTCCGAGGATAGTTTTTTACTATTCCTATAGGTTTTGATTGTCACTTTAGACACAAAACATTAGTAGCGCGCAAAATATATTTTAGCACATCCCGTGTTAGAATTTTTAGGAGATTAACTTGTCATTATCATTAAGAAATGACTAAAGATGGTGGAGATGGAAAGAAGGAGGTTAGTATACCTAATACTACCCCTCAATTCCAATGCCCGATATTGAAACCCGAGAATTACTCACTATGGGCAATTCGAATGCAAATTATTTTAGAAGCAAATGGGTTATGGGAAACAATTGAGCCAAATGAAACGACTCAATCCGATAAGAAAAAGGAGAAAACTGCTATTGCATACCTTTACCAATCCTTACCCGAAGAACAATTACTTCAAATAACAAAACACAAAACCCTGAAAGCAATTTGGGATGCTTTAAAAACTAGGCACTTAGGCGAAGAAAGAGTCCAACAAGCCAGACTTCAAACACTCAGATCTGAACTAGAGTTGTTACATATGAAGGAAGATGAAACCATCGATACCTTTACAGGAAAACTCACAGCTCTTGTAAACAAAGCCGCTAGTCTAGGACACACAATAAAAGATCAGAACTTAGTTAGGAAGTTACTAAATGCTGTACCTGATAGGTATCTGCAAATAGTTGCATCTATAGAACAATATTCCGATCTAAACACTATGACACTTGAAGAAGCAATTGGAAGACTTAAGACCTAGGGAGAAAGGATTAAGTTTAAGAAGGATAAACAAGTGAACAACCAAGAGAGTTTGATGTTCACACGATATGAAGGACAAGGAAAACCTTTTAGAGAATATGGTCAGGGAAGATCTAACCAGTCTCGAGGCCGAGAACAAGACAAGAACAATTATCAATCTAAAATGGAAGAACGAGCGTCTTTTGAAGAAGATACAAGAGACAAATCTCAAGTCACATGCTACCGATGTCACAAACTTGGACATTATGCATATGAATGTCAAAACAAACGCAAGAATCAAGTCAGGGAACAATCCAATTTTATTGAAGAAGACTTAGAGCCAACATTGCTTATGGTGACTATAAATGAGGAGAAATGATACAATGAGCAAACCGCAGAGAGTGCAGAAACAGCAGAGATTGCAGAAACAGCAGAGATTGCAGAAACAGCAGAGATTGCAGAAACCGCAGAGAGTGCATAAATCGCAGAGAGTGCAGAAATCGCAGAGAGTGCAGACACCGCAGAGAATGCAGAAATCGCAGAGAGTGCAGATAACTCAAAAGACAGCAGGGAGTGCAGAAGATTCCAAAATTCGATCAATGTTGCAGCGAATATTAAAGGAAGCAAAATGGAGACGACTACAAAAGACTTAAAGATCTACGTCGCAGCGATTGTGATTAAGGGGGAGAATATTGGGTTAATCCCAATCTGCCCATATTAAAGGTCAAACCCGAAAGTCAAAGTCAACATGGAAAAGTCAACGCAGCAACAAATAACTGCCAAATAGCAGTTACAAACGGTTACAAAACTAAGGGACACAACTGTTGGAATTAAACGAACCGACACACCCTTTCATTTGTACCTTTTCATATCTTATTTATAGATTAGAACTTGTAACGATTACAATGATGACAGATTTATAGAAAATAGAGATTATTTCATATTTTGGTATATCGTTGATTAAAGATCCGTGAAATTGGGCCAACACTTTGGGTTGTAGTTTTTGACAAGGGCATTTTAAACATTTTACTTTGGACAAGGACAAGAACTGAACCCAAAGTTCCTTACATGACCTGCCTACACTTAAAAGTAATAAAAACGCAGTTCGGCAACCACAGAACGTTTTAGCAATTATCTTTGTTATATGCTCTTAGAATAAATAAAATATGATATTAAGTAAGCTGCATACACTTTCAAAAGTGTTAATAAAAACACCTGTTAAGTATGTTGCTAAAACCAATAGAATCGGATTTTAAGCAATTACTCTTTGTTTTATATTGCTTTAGAAATAAAATTAAAAGATAAGTGATAATTTAAAATCGGAAATTAACACCATACACTAGCTGTTATTCATACATGTTAGACATGTTTTGTAAAAACCATTAGTCGGTTAAAAACTCGTTTTCCATCCATAAACCTACCCAACAATAATGTCATATACTAAAAAAATCCCGCTACACGTCGCACACTTCATTAAAAAAAAACTCCGAACCATGCATGGCGCCACGTACCCATTTTTCCTACACACGTACTCACCATCTCAAACAAATACCACCAAAAACTAGTCCAACATCTCCACTCACTGACAAAAACATGGTGAAGCTAGCGACTGCGCGTGAGAGTCGTATGTACGGGCCACGACTAACCCGAAACCGAGCCGAGTATATGAACGCTGGAGTTTACGTGTTTTCAACTATACTGTTGGTATGTGGATTTGTGGCTATGTTGTTGAGGGAAGTAAAAGTGGGCATGGTGATGGTGATGATTGGGTTTCTTGTGATTGTGGTGGTGAATGTGCATGATCTTATTGCGCATTTAGCGGGTATTGATTTTCGAGTTGGGTTGATGGAGCTTGATGTGCAGTTGCCGTTTGTGGAGATTGGTGTTCCTGTGGTTCAAGCCTTGGGTGGGGTGCTTTTGTTTTTGGGGATATTTTTTCTTCTCATTAAGGTAAAAAATGTTAATCTAATATTATGAGAGGATCCTCGTCCCATATTAAGTGTCCATAATGGATCTTGGGATGTCCCAATTAATGTCCAGGAATATTTTCAACCATGAGAAGAGACTTTAGGGGTAATAGTGATATTTGATTGGTGGAGAGTGTAGTTGCCCACTTTTTAAAACTTTGTGCATTTGAAAGTGGACACTTAATATGGGACGGAGGGTTAATCTAGTATTATGAGAGGATTAGAATTGCTGTTCTAAAAAAATATATATGTTCGAAGTAAAAGAGAGTGTCTGATATTTTTTAGTTTATTGTGTTTGGAAATAAGATACTTAAAAGTAACCGCGAATAGGTGGTTTAATGGTAAAAGGTGTGTAACTATTGCTAAAATGTGAGGGTCTCAAATCATGCTAGGTGCAAACAACTAGATGTGGTCACATCAACCTTCCTAAAAATTAGGGGAGGGCTTTAACCGGTATGTGTTTGTATGGTGGTGGACTCCAACCCATGGATTACATTGGCCAAACCTTGTGGATTAATCGGCCGAAAGGTCAGAATAGTTACAACAAAAAAAAAAAAAACTTAAAAGTTGCCTATCATACACTAAAGTAACTTCCAACATGGCAACATGACCCCTTTTAAAAACTGTTCATAATTTTCGTGTGCTATATTAATGATGTGTTGTATCTAGAAGTGATATAGCAAACAATTATAAGCAGTTTTAAGCAATGCCAACACCCCCTTAAACCTACATATATAGAACGTAAGTGTGTAAGTGTGCAACTCATCAGATCACACTTCTTACGTGATGAAAACCATTGGTTGCAAGTAGTAACAAACCTCCCCCTAAAAAAAGAACATTGGTTATTGATGGTGACCGAGGATTTACTCAACATGGAATTTCTTGCAGTATGTGATACTCAAATTTTGTAAATATTTACCACAATGTAAAACTTGTTTAGAATATTTTATTTTTTTGAAGATAATCAAATTTTATAAATAGCAGTACAATGTTCATATGTAAATTTTCCAAGAAATTTTTTTGTGATTAAGAGAAACGGCATTGGCCTTGTTTACATGAAAATTTCTTTTAACAGTGACTGTCAAAACGTTTTAACTTGATGGTATTCAAATCATCCGCAACAACAACATACCCAATCCCGCAGGGGCGGAGTATGGGGGAGGTAGAATGTAGACAGATCCTACCCCTACCCTTGGATAACCCGAAAGTAGGGAGACTACTTCCGGTATTCAAATCATCCGCAACGGATTGTAATTTGATGAAACTTCTTGTCATATAGAATCCAGTGTGGACCATAAACTTAGAGAAGAATGCATTTTTTGAGACCATTTTAGGGGTGCCCGGAAGATGTTTATGTTATAAGACTTGAGTTGATTGTATGCACATTGTAGGGGAATAAAGGTTACACGCATAGCAAGCTTGAGGTGCACGCTTTGAACATGCTTATAGCTGGTTCTGTGTTATGGGTGCTTGGTTCAATCCTAAATTCATGCCAAATCTATGAAAGGGCCGATGGACATGCTCAAATCCTACAACAAAGTGTCCACATCCCATTCTTGACAGGAAGCTTCTTATTCATGGTGGGTGCCATTCTCAATAGTCGCGAGCAAGTCGGACATTCACATCATGGTCTACATCTATTGGTATGTATCAGTTTACTATGTATTTTTTAACTGAATGCCCAAACCTAGGGCTGTAAACGAACCGGACAAACACGAACGGAGCTTTGTTCACGTTCGTTCATTTAATTTTAACCGGACAAATAAACGGACACGAACGCTTAAACGGACGAATTTTCTTGTTCATGTTCGTTTATTAAAAAAATGATTTGTTCATGTTCGTTCATTAAGACATTAAATGAACGCTAAACGAACATAAACGGTCAAACATAATTGAAAATAGACAAATAAACATAAACTTTATTAAATTATGCACGATATATTGTTTTATAAGTGTTGTTTTGTTTAAACAAACCAATTTTAAAATTATACAATTAAATATATGATATACGAACATAAATGAATGTTAACGAACGCATAATCGAACGTTCACGAACATAAATAAACGGACGCGACTTTTGTTCATGTTAGTTCATTTAACAAATTTTTTTTTTTTTTTTTTTTTTTAACAAAACGAACGTAAAATATTGTTCATGTTCGTTCATTTAATAAATAAACGAACATAAACGAACTTTTTACCGAACGGTTCATGAAATATTCACTGAACGTTGAGTTCGTTTACAGCCCTACCCAAACCCCATATCTAAGTAGATTTAACTTTTGTCATCTTTATATTCCGCGCCATATTATTACCCATTAACGTAATATTAAATGCTTTGGGTAATAGGAGTTACATTTTTTACAGGTCAAAAAAGTCTAGAACGACCTGAAACACTTTTTATCCAAAAGTTTCTTGTTTAATTAAAAAAAAAAAAAAAAAAAAAAAAAAAAAAAAAACAACCCCTAATGAATCAAATCTGATCCAGTACAAGAATTATTTCATTTCAATAAATCTAAATAAAAAAGAAACACCGACTTCTGAGGTTTTTTTATTCTAAAAGTATTTTGTTTGTCCTGTTTGACCCATTCTGTTCTAAGCTAATTAGCTGTAGGTATTAGAGATGAAACACAACCCAAATCGACCCATACATAAGTAGGTTGAAATTGAGGCCTCTGCTATGTAAGCCGTGGAATTTCAAGTTATCCTCTTTGTAAAGTCACAACAATAGTTTTCGAGAATGGTGGTTCTTTTTTAGAGTTATGATACCATGTAAAAAAACTCTGAATTGCTACCTTTTTTCATGTCATGTGCAGACTAGGACATGGGTTTGGGTGGGTATGTTTTCAAGTTTGTTATTATTCATAGGAGGGTTAGGGAATGTGGTTAAAGTGTTCAAGATGCTGCAAATGGATAGGCTAAGGTTGGAAAAACTAAGAGGTGGGGCACAAGAGCGTCTCAGCCGAGTACGTGAAGGGCAAACACCGTTTCTTACGGAAGAACGAAGAAAGTGGCCGAGGAATTTGGAAGGCACATCAGAATCACCAGAACCGCCACCACCAGAACCAACAACTCCATATAAGGATGTCTTGTTGGTAAAACCTGAATGATTATTTGCATACTTTGATCCTCGTTTATTATCTTATTGAACACTTCGTCGGTTTCGCCTTTTCTTGATACACTAGCTTGTTGAATATCACCTGATGTTATGAATACGTATAGGCATTTGGTTTATGTGTTATCTTCATATCCGATTGTGGGCTTTATCACAGTAGTTTGTGAAGATGCATCTTTTTCAGGAATTTTCTTTTATGGGTACAAGTCTTGTTGGTTTCACTTATTTTCTAAGGCTTGTTTGAAATCGAAAAACTGACAAAATCACTCTTGGTAGACTGTAAATAACCGGCCGGTAAAGTGACAGATTGATCGGGTTGGTAACCAGTGGAAACTGGGGTGATTTTTGGTAGGGCTGATATGGTCATGTTGAGTTGACTCTGTCCAATTGTGTCAAATGTGATATTATGTATGGCAAAATGAACAGGGTCGATAACATGTCAATATGTGTTCAGTCTAAACGTGTTGTTCTTAGCATGAGTTAAGATATACCCCATCAAACATTGCTGCGCACCTTACATGATTATCAACACTAGTTCATGGATTATCAACACTAGTTCATGGCTGTAACAATCAATTTTTTAGAAGGGTTATGTACACATTAATAACACCATCACCATATCGACAGACCCATTCATAAGTAAATTGGTCGGAATTGCCTTCATCTCCTAAAAATGGACATTTGCATAACTCCTAACCTCAAATTTACAATGTATAGTTCATAAGCATTCAACCAAGGGGCTAACAGAGACACTGTGTGCTGGATAGTGAATTTATTGACGAAACCAAAAATCTTCTATGCTGAAAGTTCATGGAAAATTGAACTTCTACCCTCAGCAAGCTTATGTGAGAAAAACCAACACAAACAACATGACAAACAGAATGATTAAGAAACAAATCATCATCATCTGGCCCTTCACACTAGCCTTCTTCATAACCACTGCCACCTTTTTCTGCAGCAATTTGAACAGCATTATTGTTCCGTGATGTTTAGCATTTAACGCATTCAGGTTTGGTATTCAATAGAGGTAGCAAAATGAGATGGTTTGGAATTTTGGATAAGGGTCAAAATTGAATTAACTTATGTACAGATCGAATAGTCAGGTTAACCAAAATAACTTCCTTGTCCAAAATTGTTATTACGCCAAATATAAAAACAAGAAATTTTAAAAGGATAAATTTTAGAAGTGTTTTTTTTTTTTTTTTTTTTTTTTTTTTTTTTTTTTTTTTTTTTTTTGCATTTTGAATATACTTTAAACAAATTTTGATCCATTTGACTATTTTCTGTTATTTTAATGCCAACTATTTGACTCGTTCAATCTGAAACATGATCTAAATCAAATCGGTCATAAGCATATATGGGTCAAACTTGACACCTCTAGTGTTCACTCTGTTGATATAAGAAGACTGAAGAAACTAACCTGAACAAAATCAAGACGATTGGTTGTACTATCCATCTCTGTACCCAATTCATCTAAAAGTTTCTCCTGCAACAATATCAGCGTTTAACATATATGTCGGAGTGACTTCGAATAACTGGTTAATGCAACAAAGAGAATAACCAGAATGACTTTCAGTATAGATAGTAGTACCTGTGCATGCAGTTCATCATGTATGGTAAGCCCAACAGATCCAATCCTCTCAACACTTGCACTCAGCTCATCCAACTCTTCATCTTGTCGCCTAGAAGTAGCAATTGACACTCAAATTCTTCAATTGAGCCCAAAGAAAAGAGTGTGGAATCAAAGAGGAAAAGATAATATTAATGCTACCTAATCAGAAGCATCTGTCGGTCAGATTCTGAAGAAATGAAATCATCGTTATCTTTAGCAACGTAACTGCTGGCCTTATTCGTGTGATAAGGGCTTGGTAGCCTCATTAGTTCTTGATGCATCCCACTGAACGAAGAAGAGCCCGTTCCAGTCACAGTCTTCTTAACATTGCTCACCTGGTTCAATAACAAGACACCCAATATGGTTGCATCAACAATAAGCCCCGAAAAAAAAGGATAAAGGGATGGTTTTTACTTGAAATACCAATATACTTTTTCATGTGTCCCATTTTAGTTATTGTACTTTTTTGTATCGAATCATCAAAAGATTTCTCAAGTCTCGCTCGAGTCATGTCTAGACATACTTTAGTTACTCAATCAGGACACGAAACTACTTTTAGTGACTGAGATGTACAAATGAAGTACAATGACTAAAATGACTAAAACATGACAAAGGAAAAATTACACAAGTATTTTACTCCTAAACATATCAAGGAATATAAGATATATATGTGTTACTTGAGTTCGAGTAGTTCTTGTCCATTTAACTCTTCTTTCAAGCTCTGCTTGATCGATTCCGTATAAAGCAGGATCTCTAGCTGCTACAGAAATAGCCTTCTCCAATTCATCCACCTTCCTATCAGCAAAACAGATATTCAGAACACAAGTATCGATCTTTCTGAGAACAAAAAAATTGGACTCAGTTTATAATGTTTGGGATGCATACCTGCCATTCAATGCTGTCACAATTGGTCAGGATTTCTTTTGTGAGCCGGGTTTGTTCACCGCTGGCTACAGGGATGTGCTCCCACTGGTGAAAAGTAGCCTGCAATGTATTGACCTGAGAAACAGAACACACTCGTCACTGGTTATCAAGAATCATATGACTTGAAGTTGCAACAAAAAACGATGACTAACTTTCTAAAGACACATTGCAACAAAATGAGGCTAAAAGAGGACTTACAGAGTCTTGAATTTCTTCCTTCACGATATAGAATGGATCCTGAGCTGAAGACATGTCGCTGGTATGCTAAGACAGAATTTTTTAAATTTTGATCCAATGATATGATCAGTTCCTAGATCTGAAACAAGAAAAAAGGAGTTTCAACTTTCAACAATTGGCTTATACATGTGTATGCACATGCATATAAATTTATATGTTGACCAAAACCATATTATTAGGTTCCATCCCAATTATCAGCTCTACATAAAAGTGTTATGTTCCTTATAATTATAAGTCTACCCAGAGATGGTCATATAGATAAAGCGACCTGGTATATCATTAACAAGGAGGAGCAACTAGCATTTTTCAGGGATTCAAGCATGCGCCAATTGCCAAATGCAAAAGATATTGGATACCGGTGTTATAACTATAACCATACATTTGCAAAAAAACCTGCATCGTTAGCCCGGGCAGATCGACACCTTGGTCAAGAGTAAATCGGCCAAGCGGATAATCGGTGATTAACGGATTGGCATTTTTTGCATGTTTTTGGTATTTCTCAGGAAGCCAAACTAAAGGATCGTAACTGATTACAACCTACTTATGTTTCCAGAGTTTAATAAAGCTCCAATTCTGATATGAGGACTCATTGTGCATTTTAATGTAATAAACGACCCCAAATTTAGTAGAATCCTAAATTTTATTTTTTAAAACCTGTACGATTTGGCCGATTGGCGATTTTTTGCGCTTTTTTTGCTGACAGATATTTAGGCGATTTTCACTATTCTACAAGGTACTGGGCCGATTAACGATTAATCGGCCGATTCAGCCGATTTTTGCAACATTGTTATAACTATAACTATACATTTGACCAAGGACAAACACCTGCATCTTTCAAACTCCACTTTTTTGAGATGTTATAATTCCAATCTAAGATACGTGACTTGGTTCAAGAGTTTAAACTCGTGCCAAACAAATAGGACCCTGATCAAATTATTATTTCTAGTCTATGTTCCTACACCCATATTATTATAATGTCAAAAAGTCATATCTTGTTACCAGATGCGATCTTTCACATCACTTTCCACCATACTTTTTTTTTTTTATCCATTTTGAGGTTTTATATTCATATCCGCAAGCATCATGAACATGGAACCCGTAGTTACAATTTTACCTGTAGTTACATCTTGACGCAATTATCTCTAGTAATAATCTAACAATAACATGTTTTATTCTCTATCTACATTTATGCTACGTTATACAACATTTAGAGTGTGTTTGGGTTAGCTTATTGAACAAAGCTTGTGCTTATTAGCTGATAAGATAATAACTTAAGATGCACTTTTAGAAAAGCAACTCCACATTGCCTTCTCAAAAACAGCTTATTTGGTATAAGTAAGCTGTTTTAGATGCTCAACACAGCTTTTATGGATTGGTAATGCAATAAGCTTATTGAGGAAGGTTCATACGAGACCCAAAGCATGCGTGCCTGTGTGAGTAATTCACAAAATCACAAGTGATTATCAAACTGTGACATCCATACACAGGTAAATTGACATGAGTGCACATGTCAAGTGGTTCTCAAACGAACCTCTACCTAAGCTAATAAGCTGTCGAAACGGTTTACCTAAACATCCCCAAAACCTCTCATTTTAAGACTATACAAAACTAAAGATTAAGACTAAATTATATGTTAATCAATTTAATTTAAGTAATGACTAAAATAGAGCTTTTTTAAATCATAAAAAATGTTTTCTAGAATTATGACCAACTAAAAAACTTCAATATTTGATTTCAACTAAAATCTAACAGGATAGAATCCATGAGGGTGTTTGAGATTGCCAATCTTTTCTGCTTATGCTTATGCATATCAGCGGTTCAAAAAATAATGTTTGGATAAGCTTTCTTATATAATCTTACATCACATTAGTCCTGGTGGATTCAATTGGGTTGAACCATTTCTTGAGTTTCAATCCTGCTCTACTTAAACTAAAGTTCGAATCATTAAATCAATCGTTTCATGTTCCTTATAAGTCTAAATTATAGATGGTGACAAAGATAGATCCACCTGTATACAGTTGAAAATGAGGAACAACTAACAATTTTCAGTGATTCGAGCATGCGCAAGTGCAAAAGGTAAGGCATTAGATTAAAGTCTTATAAATAACTATAACATATATTTAACGTCTGACCATGATGGACAAGCACCTCCCTCTTTAAACTCTTCTTACAAAATTTGATAATTCCAATTAGGATATCTAACTCGGTTCTAGAGTTTGGAATCTTAAAAGATTACATGTACATTCTCATTTGATCTAGCAGTGCCTGTAACTTTATAGAACCATGATCAGATTTTCAATTTTATACTCCTACAGTCTTAATATTCACGAACAACGACCAAATGGAACCCATGGCCGCATCTTACACGTTGAACAACCAAAATGAGTAAGAGTGTAAGACCATCTATTATCTTTCCGGTATATACCATTCCCCCATCGCAACTACTAAATGTGCTCATGCCTTCTCTTCTATCTATATCAAGATATATACTATATTATAAAACACTTAGACGGCCTCTTATTATAAGGCATCTTGAAATTTAAGAATAAGACTACATTAGATGCTAATAATCAACTTTACTCCGTAACTACTTAGTAAAATGATTTTGATAAATATATCCAATGTTTATCAAAAGACTATGTAGCCATCACCAACTTGGCCTAGTGACCGGTAAGGCACCTCATGTCCTCACAAGAGGTCTAGGGTTCAAACCTTACAAGGTATACATTTGAGGGTGGCCAGGGAAAGGGTCGGAAACAGCTACAGGGATACCCTGGTTAGGCCACATACATCTAAGTTAAAAGACTTGCCCCTCACCAAGTAACTTAAACTAGTAAAACCATATCTATTTATATGCTATGTTTGCCAAAACAATCAGTAGCTATGCAAGCTGAAAGTTTGTTTTACATAAGCATATGTTAAAATAGTTATAACCATAATTACATAATAAGTTAAACGCTAGCGTCTCAAATAGGAGAATTTAAAAAATAAAAAAAATAAATAAATAAAAAATAAAAAAATAAAACAACAACTTTGCAAAACAAGCATTATATTCTAAACACTAAAAGCTAAATGCTCAATAAACCTCTTCGCCAAACAGTCTATATGCATGTAGTAACTTTTTTTTTTTTTTTTTTTTTTTTTGCAATTTTTT
>CP139504.1:324666284-324819526 GCA_021014915.2 Artemisia tridentata subsp. tridentata | reverse complement strand
TAAAAAAAGTGCTCGAGTTTTATCTCGACACCACAGGTTTCAATTTTGTTTACTTTATGTACATGTTAATTATCGGTTGTCGTTAATTATTGCCAAAGTGTTTGCAATATGTTAGAAACAAAAGACAAATAAAAATTCCAACAATCTTAAAAGGTGTTTATTCAGTTCGTGTAGGAACCTTAAATTTGTCTTTCAGTTTATGACACCAAATGAATTGAAATACTGTGACCTTTAAACTTGCTGTAATGTTTTGAAGCAAAATATATGTTAGTCTCAAAACTATATTTTGGATAAACCGATAAACAATAGTTATATTCTGAAACTAGTGAGTTGTTTACTTCAAATTCGAGAGAAGGTGTGTGCAGAAACGAAGTTTTTGTATGTTTGTAATATTGAGAATGAGAGTTACGTTATACGTGTGGTTATTAAAGGCTGACGTGCAACCAAAATAATCATACCAACATTATCACGAACTGAAATGCAGGTTTATTTATTAATTCTGTGAGTTGTATTTTGGTACAATTGTGTTTTATATTGAGATATGCATGCAAATTATATAGTAATTTCTGATTTCATATTAGAGATATAAACTTGTTGGTTTATACATATCTAAAATCAAATTTTTAGTTTTGGAATACATAATGGAGCATTCTGTGAGACAATGTGTTTATCAATTGTAGATTAGAAGTTTGAGGAAGAAACTTTTATATTGCTTCTAAAACGAGAGAAAATTTGATATATGAAATTGTCGGTTTTATATTGTCTTACATGGTGAGTGATTGAACCAAATGTGAATATTTATATATGAACTGTTAGCCAACATAAATTTAATATCGAGATTTATGGTGGAGGTTCATGACGAGGAGAGTTATAACCAGATGTGCAATCTATCAAATGAGTTTTTATGTTTTGTGTTTTGTGTTTCATGTGTATGTGATTGAAAAAGAAAGGGTGACATGGTAAGCAATGTGAAGTTGAAACCGTCATCCTATGCCCCTTATACCGGATAGAATTGTGATCATAACTGATCATTAGGATCATGATTCTTTCCCTGCGTCCCTCTAGTAGTGTAATCGAGATATTGAGAATTACAAACACACATGAAAATCATAAGATAGTTCACAAGTTGGTGAATTACTAAACTCATGCACAATAACTTAATTCTTGAATGTGCAAGAAACTAAGTGTGTATTTACACTTCAAGATGGAAGTTCAGTTATTCGCCTAGTTGTGGCAACATAAAAGGTTAAGAGGATTAGAGATCCAACACCTGTTGTGATGGAACTTGTAGATATATTTGAGAATGGCCATTATGAAATGTTTGTCAAGTAAACTAGAAACTTGAGTTTGACACTACTAAGTCTCTGACGAGAGACTTGGTGAGTGTTTGTGATGAGATCGATAAGCATTGTAGTAGCTTATCGAAAATTCTCCTATAAGCCTCTGACGATAGACTTATTGATTTATTGAGAGATGCTAGAGGCATGGGTCTGAAACCATACGTGAATCGGTTTGTGATGGAAACCCAACTTAACTGTAGTGCTCCTACCTTTCGAGTTTAATGGGTAATAACGAAGTCACCTATCGATAGAAGATGCTATCAACGAATTGACTCATGTATAGCAAAGATAGCATGGCGTTGCCGAGAACGAGGATGAGATTATTCTCTTAACAAAGCTCTTGAGGCGTCTTAACAACGAAGACGTTGTAGTAGCTTTGCCTATATGACCTAGAGGTGGTGCCGCCTTGAATGGAGAGTTGTGGTTTCTCTCTTAGAGGGTTATGAAACAGGATTTAAGCGCATGGCCATATTCGCGCTCAGTTTGAGAATGAGATGGTTACAATGGGAAGTGTGTAGAAGTGTGTTGGGTGAGATCATTAAGGTTCGGTGGTTTAATTCCTTAGGACACCATTGAATCGATTTCACTTTACATGCTTCGAGTAAACGGAGGTTTAATCGTAATGACACTTTCGTGACACAACCCATTAGAGTAGCATAAAACTTTCCAACCTGGTGGAGGATTGTTGGAAATCAATGTGAGTTTGGCAAGTTTTATATGTGTGTCCAATATTGAAATAAACTAAAGTGAGTTTGTATAGTTGGACGTATAGTATTTTAATACTAAGTTAGAAACAAAGGCTATTGGTGGAGGTTTAAAGCCTTGAGGAGTTTTAAACTTTTAAGCCTATGAAGCAATATGTACAAGTTGTTGGAGCAACAACTATTTGTCTTAGTTTACAACAGTGGGTAAGAATGTAGAAGCAGTTATATGGGCTGACTAAAAGGGATGTGGAATTTGACTTGGTAAGCAATTATAGTTGAAACCGTCATCTCCATGATCCTTAATTTTAGCCATGAAACTGTGTCACATCTTGGCCTTGATTTATTGATATAAAGAGAGTGCTTGTGTACTGATTATAAATCAATAAAATGAGATGCAAATTATAGAGTTGCTTCAAAACACAGCTGTTGTTTTCTTGTTTCTACATTGCCATACGACGATATGCTACCACCATTTACATTGCGTTGTATTTGTTCGCTGACAATACGCAACGCGAGTCTGCATCAATCCTGGGGTCGTTACGTATGAGGCTCGCAGCGAATCGAGCACGTAAACACCTTTTAAGGACAGGGAACCTCTTCCCGTGCACGACTTTTAACTTTTCGGGTTTGTGTCTTATTGAGAAGACAAGAAGCTGTATTGGAGTTTCTGTTTTATCTAACTGTCACGATGGGGTTGTTGCTACAAGTAGTGCTATTTGAAGGTATTCCTAAAAGGGTAGTTGTTGTCGAGAAGAAGTGCTCGAGTTTTATCTCGACACCACAGGTTTCAATTTTGTTTACTTTATGTACATGTTAATTATCGGTTGTCGTTAATTATTGCCAAAGTGTTTGCAATATGTTAGAAACAAAAGACAAATAAAAATTCCAACATATGTTACTGGGAAAGTAATACTAGTAACAACGATGAACTTTTTTGGTATAGAAACATGCCATCTATGTTATTTGAGGTCATTTCATTTTGTTCTTTAACATTGAACAAGATTTTACCTCTAATAGGTTGAAATAAGAAGGGTGTCTCTTTACTCATAAATCTCACAAGTACTATGCAATGGTGAAAAAAAATTCGAAAATATGGGATATTAATACATATATGATTCAGTTCTCGACTCTAGACTTCTTTTCTATTTGATTTAGTGCGGTTCAAATCATAACCGAAATGGGGTTTCGCCATTCTACAAAAGGCCCGTTTTAGAAGGGTATTTCGGATTGCTTAACTTATCTGCTTTTCTGCTTATCTGCTTATGTTTAAGTGGAAGCAATTTTGTATTATCCAAACTGCTTCTGCTGATGTGCTTATTTTCAGGTAAATAATTAGCAGATTCTCATAAGCGGGTAGGGAGCTGCTTATTTAAAAATTGTTTATTTTTACTAAAATTAAAATTACTTTTTTACAAACATATTTAACTTAGAACCTTTTCTAAATGCTTTTGACTGAAACTTTTCAAAAGACAGTTATTTTTAAGCATTCTTGAACGTTTTACAAAAGAAGCAAATCCAAACATCATTTCCAGAAGAACTTATCTATAAGCAGCTTATAAACACTTACTTTTAAGCAAAATCATAACCAGAAAAAGTAAGCAATCCCAAAACACCTTAAATTTAACATTTTTCAAGAATTTTAAAAACACAAACTTTTAACTCGGTTCACCGTCACCAAACTATATCATCATTCGATTCCGTTTGTGGCCCAAAACCTGAGAAAACCATTCTAAATATACTAGCAAGTGACGATATAATTCATTCTAGCACAAAACATATATGCATGATAAACCCTAACAGCTTATTTGGGTCAAACTTATTTAAAGAGCTTAATTATTCTATTTTCTTCCCATAAGCTCTTCACCCCAGCAGCTTATTTGGGCTTATTTCATTTATTCACAACTTTACCCATATCTTCTTCTTGGTCATTTCATAAGATTAAGCACTTAAATAAGCAAATCCAAACACCACTTACAAAATAAAAGATAGAAAGTTGAGATTAAAGAATGAAATGATTACCAGTTAAAAGGGGACTGATGCATGGATTGATGAAGCAAAGGTTTTGATCTTCTTTTGTAAAATGATGAAAACCCCTAAAGTTGAGAAAATGAATGAGGTTAAGGTTGTGATTTGTGAAAACACCGAACAACGTTTCATTTTCCTAAATTAGTAATGCCAACTTGGGTCGGGTCGGGTTATCGGTTTTGTTGGCAGCTTTTCCCAGCTCGACAAAAAACACATAAATTAAAAAAAAATGGTTATTACAGTTTTTTCTTTTTACTTTTACTAGTGATAAAAAAAGTTTTGGGGTTATAAACGAAAAATAATAAAAGTTTGAGGATTTAGGGATCAAACATAATGTTTTGAAACCCGGTTCGACCCGAGTGGTTCAACCGGTAGAACCATTCCGGTAGAAAAATTGAACAATTTAAACCGGGTCAACTCGACGAATTGGGTAAAAAAACGAGTTAAATTAAACCGGATCAATCCGTTGGGTTTGAAGTGTCCCGGGTCAACCCGGTTTTCTATGTGTATTAATAGTTTTATTTTGAAGCATATCATTGCCATTAATGTACAGCCTTTCATTACCGAATTTACCACTTTCAAATTCCTCATTTTTAAGTATTTTGGTTTATTTGCATTAAAATTACAATAGTTTCCTTTATTTGCTTAGATTTAAGGTTTTCAACATTTCACATTGCTTGACTTTTTACTTTTCCACATTGACCATTTTTCTTTTATATGTAGTATAGATAAAATGACAGTTTTACCTTTAACTATTTGATTTAAAACTTTTTTTATTTTTGTAATAATAAGCTCAAGTGAGAGTGATATGGTAAACTCGACTTAAATTCTCAATCTATTTTTTGAAATGGACAATTAATTTAAGACAACCCGAAATAAAAATGTGAACTATAATTATTAGACGCATGAAGTACTAAACTATACTACTAAACTAAGGGGCGGTTTACTAAATTAAGATTAAGAGGGTGTTTACTTTTTTCCTTATTCCATCTTAATGAGATAAATGTAAACCCAAAACCTTTACAATCTTTTAATTTGAGGACTCCTAATTAAAATCTTTATCTTTTATATAATAAAACAAAACCCCTAGTGGGAACTTTTACATTTCAAAAAAATCAAATCATACCTTATTAAGAAATAATCAAATTATTATTATTATTATTTTCTTAAATATTAAATAAGAAAAGCCTAAATACTTCTAAATTTATCCATATTCTACAAAAAAAAAGAATGTGATTTGTAATCATTCAATAAAAACTTACAAAAATATATGTGTCAAAATATAAAAAAATAAAACTTGAAAACGGTGGAGCAAGTTTTTCAAAGATTTGGGCTGAAACTTTAAATTCAGTATCATTCCCACTAAATATTTGAAGTCTCAACATTCTCAAATTCCTCCTCCATCAATCAAACTCGATCTCTTATCATTCATTCACGCACAATCATTGACGCAAGAACATCTCCTCCAAATCTAATTAATATTAAAACCCACTACATTCGTAAATAACCCTAATTCAATACTTCAATCAAAGTACAATGGTTTTGAAGGTCCTGTTATAATAATTAAAACCCAAAATTAAAAATAATAATTTATTTAAATGATTAGAAAAAATCCCGCGCGTGCGCGGGCATTATATCTAGATATGTAACAAACACGAAACAAAAAAGGTTTCATGTAAACTCCCTATACTAGGGAATAGGGATTGTATGGTGAGCTTTTAACTATTTTCTAATTTTAACCCTTCATTGTTTGTTGATAACAAATTATTATAATCAATACCTTGATTTACCTCATATGGTACTGAAAATAAACATTTACAGTATCTTTTAAAAATTGTATCATTAAAATGGCTTTTACATTACGATAAAATGAGCTCAATATCTCTGTGCTTTTAGTTTTTGCATAATTTTATTTAAGACATAAGTA
The DNA here is from genome assembly GCA_021014915.2 of Artemisia tridentata subsp. tridentata. NCBI lineage: Eukaryota > Viridiplantae > Streptophyta > Magnoliopsida > Asterales > Asteraceae > Artemisia > Artemisia tridentata. The sequence continues at coordinate 324,813,530 of CP139504.1, read as the reverse complement.
TATAAAATATATATAATGAATGTGAAAGAATCTGGTAATGTTTTTTAAAAACTTTACTATATAACTATCGACCAATAACAAATGATATTTACTCAACTGAGCACAACTCACAGTCTTTGTTCATCTATGCATCTTCGAAGCATCAAATGTGTATGATTTTCAATTCATTTTTAATTTGTTTCTTTAATATGCTAAAAACTTTTCTACTAAATTTTTAATATATTCTTTGCACTCAGATAATAAATTTTGAGTGAGTTTGCTTTTAAAAGATTAAAAAAAATAATAATAAAAAAAATTAAAAATGAAGCTTGCTCATGTTGTCTTTTAATACTTTTATAAGAAAATAACAAAAACAAGTACGTATTTGTCTACCGCTGCAACGCGCGGCCTAAAGTAATACTCAGTATGTACAAAGGGCCAAATTTTGTTTGGAACCTAACATATGTTTCTACTTTTTAGAAAGGCTGTTACTACAATGGTAAACAATCCAAAGTTATCTTTAATATGGTAGTTAACAAGTTATGTCTAAGTCAGACTAGAAATTAACATCCAATTCTTAAAGAACATGTCACTAGAAAAACAAGGTAACAAATTTCTCCACTTTCATTTGCACCAAAACACCAAATTCCTTTACAAAAAGTTGTCACCTGTAATAACCATTTAAGTTATCTACTAATGTATAACCTTTAGAGTAAGCGACAAAAATAACCAGATCGTCAGTCTAGTCTAGCTACCAAGGTTGCATCTTAGGATCAAAAATTCAAAAGATCAGGTGAACTATACCGAATTTTCAGTTGGATCCGGGTGCGAAAGAGTAAGTTCCAGGTGACATAGTGAAGAAGTTACTAGCATTGTTAACACTAGACGATTGACCATTTTGCTCTCTTCTCCTTTTCAACACAATCTGAGCATATAAATCTTCATACAAATGCTTAGCTCTTTTCAACCGCTCATTAACATCAATGTTTGTCTCTTGGTATGAACCAATGCCTATTACCCTTTTAGACCCGTTAACTTGAGTGGTTGGGATAGTAAAGTTCATTGGCCCAGGCATCTGTCCAGCAGGAAAACGTGCACTTGGAACACCCATGTTTGTGTTATAGTATGAACTAGGACCCCATCCAGTAGCCTGAGTAGATGGGACTGTAAAATTCATTGGCACTTGATAACGTGCACTTGAATGATCAATGTTTGTGTTGTAGTATGAACTAGTAGCCTGAGAAGTTGGGAAGGTAAAATTCATTGGCACGGGCATCTCTGCAGCAAGAAAAGGCATGTGACAATTGAAACATAGAAGGGTATGATTGACATGCCTCTTGAGATATTCAAACTGCATCTTGCATCGATAGCAAATAGTCCAAAAAGTATCATTTCCATGGTCACCTGGAGCCGAAGCAGGAGTAGGAGTCGGGGCTGGATGGTGAACTGGAGCTGCGCCTGTCTGGGTAGTGGTGGTGCTATTAGTCCTACTGTCGTTTGTTGGGTTTGAAGTTGCTTTGTTTGCAGAATGAGGGTGAGCTCCATTGACACCCGGGTCTGCTGAAGGATGCTCTTTCTTGAGTGAAACATTTTGTTGGAATGCACTCGGGTTTCTTCTCAGGTCATAAGCGAATCTTTTAACCTTATCAGACAACAAAGTCCAAGCTTCTGAAAGTATTTTAAAAGCATCATCTGCACCGACTGATTTGCTTTTATCAGGATGAAGCATGAGTGCCAACTTCCTATACTGTTTCCTAATAGTTTCATCGTCATCAGATGGATTCGCATCAAGTATCCCATACCAATCTGACTCCCCATTTACCTTTTTCTCATAAGAGATATATACATCAAGAGTGATTAACATTTGGGATATACCATCGAGTCCGGGATATAGAGCCTGTGCTTTCAAAGTAAATTTCTTTGCACCAGCAAAATCCTTATCAGCAAACTTTTTTTCAGCAATTGTTTTTGCCTTGATGGCCTCTTCTCTATTATACTCCATCAGATTTTAACCTAGCACTCAATAGTTGTTCATCATCAAAGTCAACATGCATCCAAATTTCAAAATATAATAATTACGAATGCATATGGAGTTGAAGTACCACAACATATGACTAACAGAAACAACAATCCTAATGTTGAATGAATAAAGACTTAAGGAACATAATGTTTAATATGCAAAGTATTAATGATATGGCATCCAACTTACATATCTTATTCAGTTCTCTGTTTCAAATAATATAAAAAAATTTCTTGCTAAGTCGTTATTTGGGGCAAACCGAATAACACAATCAATTAATATGTAACTCAAACCTGACCGAATTAACAAACCTTTAATGAGGTAGCATTCATGATCGCTAATTTAAACAACTTGCGCCTATGCTTATGTTATGTGCCGATCGAGTAAGTCGTTGATGCTTTGTTACACCTTACAGACGATTATTTATACTAAGATTCCTAAGCTAATTTCCCCACTAACCCCAAATAAACCAACTACCCCACTAAGTATTTCACCTTAAGGGTAACCTGTAGATATGAATCAACTATAAATAACCGGTTTAAAATAAGCAATGTGAAACTGCTTATTGGAAATAACCTTAATACAAGAGGGTGTTTCGGATTGCTTATTAAAATTGTTTATACTTCATATGTTTATTGGTTCAAAATCAGCTGTTTGGATTATAATGAGTTTCAAGTTGCCTATTCAAAACAAATTTTTACATCAGATAAGCATTCTCATAAATACACCGAAAACTACTTATTCATTGTCTTAAATGAAATAAGCATATAAACAGCAGCAATAAGCCATCTCTAGGCAGATAAAACATAAACACCTCTCATTATCCAAACACATAAAACTGATTATTCGCTAACAAAAAACGCAATAAGCTAATAAACTGCTGAAATTAAGCCTGAATACAGGTCTTTATGCATACACTGAAACACTCAAGACTATAAATATGTTTTTTAGTTTTGGGCTGGAATTTATATTAACAATTATTAGATACTTATTAATAAGTGAACAAAAGTTCATTATATGCTGGTTTTTATAATTATGGTAAGTTTAAGTTTAACTAGGGCCAGTAGATCTGAGCTCGAAATATATAACGAGCCGCACTCGAGCTTAGAAAATAAGATCAAAAACATATAACAAGCCTAGCTTGAGCTTATGGCGAAGTTTGTAGTAATTTCTATATATATTTGAAATGAGTTTTGCAGGTGTTTGGTTAAGCGTTTTGGAAGCATTCCTTGTGTTTGGGTAAGGGCGTAACTGTCTACATCCCTACTTTAACGGGATTGGTATTCTTGTTGCTATTGTTGTTTGTTTAAGCTTAATTCTTTTTACAAGCTTATTTGACTCGCCTTATAGATAAGGGAGGTGATATGCACACCATCAAAAGTGATGCACATACCATAATCATGCATATGTGGTGTCGTACTATATGCATCACTAAGATGATTTTGTGGTGTGCATATCACTTTTGATGGTGTGCATATCAACTCCTATAGATAACCTCATAGGCCGAAAAATAAGCTAGAAAAATAGGTATACCAGATATAAGTCGAGTCAAATAAGCTAATATATAAGTTGAACATAGAGGTTACATTTATCTAAAATAAGCTTGGTTAACTTATTTTTACATATATGTTCAAGCTTTTTTGAAGTCGGACTCGAGCCGATTTGAAGTTGTCTTCAAGCCAAGCTCGAGCTCAAACAATGAAGGCTTGCTTGAGCTTACACTCTGTTCTCAAGTATGATTTTAGAAGGAAATATGATTTTAGAGGGAAATGGAAGTAAATGAAATGGAAGTTATGAAAATAATTGTGTTCTTAAGTTTTGAGTGAAAGAAAGGTAAAGTAAAGAAATGTTGTCACTTTTTATATTTTTACTATAATACCCTTGTACACATACAATAAATACAAATTGGTGAGGGGCATTTTTGTCACAAATATTATTTAATAATGAGACCCACTCACTTTACTTCACTTGCAGCACTTTACTTCACTTGCAGCCCAATTATGGGCTGAAAGTTTGACAAGGAAAAAACAAACGAATTTACTTCATTTTACTTCCCTTTACTTTACTTGCATTTACTTCCTTCCCAAATCTTGAGAACATGATTTTTTTTCATTTACTTCTATTTACTTCCTTCAAAAATCTTGAGAACAGAGTGTTAGACTTAGGCTAAGTTTCTTGACCCGAGTTCGAGCCTTGTCGAGCTCGAGATGGGCTCGCTTGAAGCCCTAAACCTTTTTGAAGTTTAACGCAATAACCATTTTAGACGCAAGAAAATGTTTACATTTGTAGCAAGATTTAAAGCAGTAATTAAATACTTACCAGCTAAATGTTTATGGATGAATGAATGAATGCCCAGCCACAATGAAAGACCATAAATTAACCCCCAAACTTTGAAATGAGTGAGGCTTGTTTACCACTCAAAAAGTACTAATACACCACCAAAAGTTGAAGTGTACTTTTTCGCCCTTATAAGACAAAAACTTATAGAGTTTAGACTAGTTATAATCATTGATTCTTTTCTGTATCAACAGTTGGGTTGGTCAACGGTCAACAGTAAATTTTCTTTTCTTTTTCTTAATATTTGTACTAGTAGGGTACCTGCGCAATGCGGCAGCGGGTACCCGATAACTAAATGTTGTGCCGAGCAAATGTTGTTTATTTATATGTTTTTCTAACAATAACTTCACGAAATAATGACAAAATTTTATTAAAATAACTATAAACCATAACAATGCAAACTATTTCACATTCAAACAAACATAAGGTTCAAATTAAAGAGAGTAGCATAAGTAGCATCTTTAAGACATAAATTTCAGATAGACGTCAATACAAAATAAAATGTAATGTACATAAACAAAAAATGCCAACTATTAATATGAATTATCAATCTCAATCATGTATATATAAAATTCACAAATTAACTTTTTTATATTTAAAGTAGTAGAGATACACAGTATAGAGTAGTAGTCAAAACGTATAAATAAAGCCCAATTATAAACCTTACACTTTTTCAATTCATATTCAGCCCAAGAGTTAAGTTCGTATTTTGTGGGTATCTCACAACCTCATCCAAACGTTATTGACAGATTTGATGGAATCTTGAAAAAAAAAAAAAAAACTAAATGCCCTTCTTACCTTGCAAATATGAATCGTAGGCTTTTATCATAAGCCCTACAAATTCTAATAACAGAATATTGATCTACACAAACCATAAATTACACCGAGGATTCAAGATGAAGAACAACGAAGTCAACACACAAGCTTTCTGATTTTCAGTTCTTCTTGATTTAAGTGTTATTTTTTATATAATGAGGTAAGAACATCATATACTTATTTTTGTATGTTTCTTTATGTTTAATTTACTTTTTGATTAAACGAGGAAAATACGACCCCCCGCGTTGCGGGGGGCTGTTTGTTAGATTTAAAAAAAAAAACGGTCGTAAGATTTAAAAAAAAACATTCGGTGTTAAAAAGTTTTTTTTTTTTTTGTTTTTTTGAAAAAGGACTCCTTTTGCAAAGAGTCGCCAATGTCAGGGGTATTTTTTGGCAATTTTCAAAACATTTTTTTTGGAAAAAGGACTACTTTTGCAAAGAGTCATCAATTCAGGGGTATTATTTGCCAATTTGCGAAACTTGATTTTGGGCCGAAGGTAGGGTAAGCCCAATTACTGTAGCAAACACTAAAAAAAAACTCCCCACCGACGTTGTGTTATTGTAGGGGTGTTCATGGATCGGGTAATATCTGCAGTAACCGAAAACCGAAACCGAACCGAACAAAAAATAACCGAACCGAATTCTTAACCGAACCGAATTGGTAAAAACCGAACCGAACCGAACATTTTAATCGGTTTATGGTTCGGTTATGGGTTTAGCATATTGACAACCGAACCGAACCGAAAACCGAATTATAATTAATATTTAATATTTTTATATATTAATTAAAAAAATATAACTTGACTAACCCTAGGTCCTATGATGTTAGGGTATTTTATGTTCAATAGATGTTAAAACTTGTCTAGGTATGTCGTTTTGCATATATTTTGGCATACCGTCATGAGGTCATGTGCTATGATTAGTTATTTCTTAGGAAAGTTTATGTATCTGGATGATGTATGTTCTATTCTCTAGGTTTAATCATTTGACATACATATCAATATGTGTATGCAAGACTGTTATGGTTCAATATTAGAGCAAATATAAATGTTGTTCAATATTCAAGTACAAAATTTCGGTTTTCGGTTTTGACCCATAACCGAACCGAACTTCGGTTCGGTTCTCGGTTCGGTTCGGTCACAAATATTTTCGGTTCGGTTCGGTTTTCGGTTATGACCCAAAAAAAATTTTTAACCGAACAACCCGAACCGAATAAACCAATTAACCGAGAACCGAACCGATGAACACCCCTATGTTATTGTATATATATAGAATAACTATTATCCTTTTTGTTAAAAAAAAAAAAAAAAAAAAAACTATTAAAAGCTTACAAAACATTTCAGTTACCAAACAAAAATAAAAAGTTATGGTTGCTATATGGGAGCCAGCTACCTTAAAACTCCATCAGTTTTCTTCTTTCTTTCTTTAAAGTCTTATCTTCTTCTTTCTTTAACGTCATCGCCGGTGAAAGAAAACTAAATTTATAACAAACATGATTAGTTAAATTTCCATCTTTAATTTATTTTGTTTAGTTATGTTGCGATTGTAGCATCATGATATATATAACAGTGGTGTCACTGGTCAGAAAACCGTAATGGCAGCGCCGACGCTAATGGTAGTGGTGAACTTCACAGATCTTGAATGGTCGCTGTTTTGTACGCAACATCCGCCCACGTCGCCCATTCAATTTTTGAGAAGTCCGCCCAAATCGCCCATTTAAGACCTGAGAGACTGAAACTCCGCCCGTTCCGACAATTTCTAAGTAAGTAGCCGCCGAGACTAACCCGTAAGCTCTACAAAAACGCCCACATGAGCCCGTTTTTTACATATTGGGCAACAAGTGCCACCTCTAGATCTACCACAAAACCACACAAAATCGCAACTACCAAAACCACCGAAGACATACACAGCTAAAACCATCATAAGCACCACCAAAACGACCAGATCTGCCACAAAAAAGCGAACACAAAAACAACCAAAATGAAAGTGCAGTTAGTTTTTATGTGTAGGGGTGGGGTACGTGGCTCTGTTTTGTGGGTTTGTGTGTTTCTATAGAGAGCAGATATGTGATTGTGTGTTTTAAAGAGAGAGAGAGATGGATAGAAAATGAAAGTGAAGGTGTTGTGTGTGGGTTTTTATTTGTTGGGGTGGGGTGCGTGGGTCTGTATTAAATTGGGTTTAAAATGGGCTGTTATAAGTTTTTTAAATGGGCTGTTATAAGTTTTTGAAATAAGGTATAATAGTATACAAGATTGGCGATGGTTGCCGCGTTACAGGCGTGCCTGTTTATTCCGTCAATTTTTTTTCAGTGGTTGCACGCCTGTTTATTCCGTCAAACCTTGAGGGCGGCGGTGTTGGTTATCCATCTGTAACGCGTGTTACGCTGATGCCGCCTTCTGGTTGAGGGCGGCAGTTTTGGGTTCCTGACCACAACACAACAATCCATCAAACATTAAATAAATTTCAACAAATTATGATTAAAACATACCAGGACCCGTTTTGGGTTCTGTTTTCTGCTGTCATTCGGTGTGCAAAATTAAGATTTCTAAAGTTGAAGTATATGCTTACTAATCTATTATCGTTGAAACAGAATTGCCAATTCAATATAGCATTACGCCGTAAGATATAGCAGTACTTAACAAAAACATTACCAGTTGGAGCGGTGTAGAAAGATCCAAAACAGTCTCGCGAATCTTCAAAATGGCATCTGATTCTCCTTCACTCAATTGTTTGTTCAGATTTTTTTTTTCTGATCACAATAAGGAAAAAAAATGTAGAGGGACGATTTTACATATGCGACGTATAGGAAATAAAGTTAGAAAAAGTAAAGAGTGACACACATATCGCCAAAAATTGACACACACATAGCAAAACTAAAAGTTTTAATCCAGTAATTATTTGTCTCATCATGGCAGATGTATTACTAAGCTCGAAAGCATTTGCAATGTATTATAGTTTTTACTTTATCGATAGTTCCCTAAAATGCAACATATGAACACCACAAAATATCATAACCTAATCATAGCATAAGCATGATTTTTTTTTCAACTTCCAAAGCCAAAAAGGTTCATTTGGCTTTTGTTGCGGGTCACTCTATGTCACTGTTCTAGTGCATACCTCATAATATCAGAAGTAGCTCAAATTGACCAATTCTTTCGCAAATCATTATTCGTCCCAAAAGATGTTTCTATCAAGTAGGAGGCTTGACCACTGTTGGTGACTTCACAACATAAAGCATTGTAGAAACAACCCTGTTATAACTGCAATTCCAAGAGAAACTTAATGAGTACAACAATTAGTGCTAAATTTAGATTCTTAATGCTACCATATATATTACCTTGGAACAGATATTACTTGAGTGTTACAGTTTTTAAAACAAACCAAAACTTTAATAGTTGCGATACTATTAATACATACCAACCTATGCGCACAATAGGCCTTTTCAACTATGTTTCAGTTCAGTTCTATAGCAATCCTCCGTGCCTAAACTTTTTATCCTGAAAGTGATCCCTAGTTTCGGCACGATATTTAGATTGTGTCGTTGCATCGAATGTTCAATCTGCAAAATGGGCAAGGGACAAAATGAGTCATTTTGTGTACAGGTTGAAACAAAATCTATATCATGGGCCAAAAAAAAATCATTGTATGCATATTTGTTTGAATATTGCCTCTTTGTGACGTAATAATAAATGAAATGTATATGGGTGCGCTGGTCATACTAAGGTCGAATGCTTTGCTAATTTAGTCAAAGGTTGGCTGAATGTAACTATATAAATACCAATCACGGTAGTTTGGTGGTTCTGCAGGCGAAATAGCAGAACATATAAATCATGTGCACTACTAAGCAAAGCCTATTCTCGACATGTTTTATTTTATAAAGTGGTTAAGTGCACCTACATGTAACTTCCACATTTTTTTATTACGTGTAAGGAAACAGAGAACTCACGATCCCAATTGTTTTTCACTTGAAAGATGAAAACATAAATGCAAGTCAAAAACCTTAGACTACTTTTCATAAAAATATCGTGTCTATTGGAACACAGAATGAGAATTAGTAAAGTTTGCATATCAATTGCAGACAAAAGCCACATATTAAAGTGCACAGACTCAAAAAACATTTACATGAGAGGTGGCAAGCCATTGTATTATAGCCTTAAGTTCAGGGTCTCTCTCGGATGCACCACAACCCCAATTTCCACTAACAATTCCTACTTCATCTTCAAGCTTCATGTTTCAACGATATCGAGCTTAAACAAATACCAAAGATATTTTCGTCGGTTAGCATTTTCTTGGATAACCAAGTAACACAAACCAAATCAAATCCACCTTCATATGACGCCTAAAAAAACGACATAAGCGCTAAATGCTTATTACTTACTTCGTCCCTGCCCGACTTCCTGGTTGTTGTCGCTGTGCTGTCTTTGACCATAACCTGATCACGAATCAAAACATGTTAAAAAAACAGTAACGGTTTAATAGTAACACGTTGCAGCCGATATCATCTAGCAGAAGGCATACTAAAAATTACCAGTTGTAATGGTTATGAATCCACTATTGCAGCCGATATCAAGATAATTTTTCCCTTCAAACCATTCCTTCTTCATAACCTTTATTCTAGGATCTTCCTCCAAACCTTGGTCAATATGAAACATAAAGTGAATAATCAAAATTTTCCATTCAATTACTTTATCATATCAAATCAATTGATAATCAAATTCTCGAACATGATTTGGCAACAATCACTACCCAATTGCTACGGATCAATGGAGCAGACGGATCAATGGTGCAGGCTAAAAATGGCCCAGGAAAAATGGCGGGAAAAGCCCAAGGGAAAACGGTGTCGTTTCCCTTGTGGTTTAATAGCGAAATTGCTTATAAGGCTTATCTTACTCCTTTGTGACTTTTTTTTATCTTTTCGTCACATTGTTGCACATAATAAGCAAATCCAAACACTAATTCCTAAACTACCTATCTCTATGGCACTTTTCTACTTATAAGCGCATAAACTAAACATCGTATACATAAGGAAAACATTTTTACATCTTAATTCAGTTATGAAAACCTGTTACTACGGAAATGACACAAAAGGAGAATGCCTAGGCAATTTCTTGAACACAACTTGCAAACCTGAAAATTATAAGAAAATCATCAAACCATAGATAGATTAGTCATAAAAAAATTCTTTAAACACATAACCAAAATGTAAAAACTCAAAAAACCCAGTCAATTTACTTTAAGGCCGGATAAAAAAAAACAACGACTAACCCAATCGATCCGCCTAAATTTTGTTAATACCTATACGATGCATACATATATATTTACTAAAGTATACTCACTACAATCATACTCGACCCGTGGTCAATCGGGTTTGACCTGACCCCAGTTTCAAAACCGAGCAAAACAAACACCATTTTAATCAAAGATTACCACACGAAGTATATTCAAAAACGTTTTTAGTCAAATTAATCCACGAAAGAATAGCCAAATATTTAGAATCGGTAAAAAGGAAATGAATACAAAGATGGAGGAGTTATACCCGTATACGATGGTGAGGAAGAAGATGGTGGGAGGTGCGGCTGTAGTGGTGAACCGAACTAAATCAAACCCTAACATGACCCTTGTCACAACTAAACCAATAACCCACAATCTTGAGCTCCTTCTCTTCAAATGGTGGCGGCGGAGAATGGATGCGGTGGTAATAGCGGAGGACGAAGGTGGCTATGCTGATGACGGCGTGGTGGTGATGCGCCGGTTTATAGAGAGTGGCATAAGTGAACAGTGGTGGCGCCGGATCTTGGAGAGAGAGGAGGAGGGATATGAGGGATAGGGTTTGTGTTTATGGAAAGTGAACCCTATTTAGGGTATCTATTCTTGCGGGCTTCAAATGGGCTGTTGGGTTAGAGTGCAGTGGGCCATTTTTTTGGCGGGGAAAAAAAACATGAAACGGCACCGTTTTCCTCGTGGTTTAATATAAACTTGTAATTAATATTGAGGGTGTTACAAGTTTACATAATTTAAGACATTTAAATTTTTGGCTAATGACTATTGATTTCCATATTAAGTAAGTTAGAATGTCTGAATTTTAAACCTTTCTATATAAAGAAATGTCCTAAATGCATTATAATGTAGTAGAGATTATCATTTCATAAACAAATTCAGGCGGATGAGGATTTTGGGTGTTTAGGTTAGCGGCGAGAGAAATCATTTTGATACATATGTTCGTTATGGGTATGGAGGTGCTTGAGCCACGTCATTTCAATGTAGCACGCTTATTCACGGCGTCATTCCGGTGTTATCACACCGGCCCATCGATGTCAAAGTCCAAGCCAAATTAAAGGCGCCGCGTGAAAGAGAGATTAGGCACCAAAAAAAAAAAAGAAAAGGAAATTGTCTATTTAAAATGCAGCGGCTGGTTTGCTGATTAAAAAAAAATAATAATAAAAATAAATAAATAAATAAAAAAAAACCTAATACACAACCATATAAACCACACTATATAAACCTCTTTACGCAACTATTTTTCACACAAACTAATATTTACCTCAATTTCCACTTTAATTTCTTTACACACAAACTATATAAAAAAAATGTCTCAACATCCAAATGATTCGTTTTTGTTAAGTTTTATGGAAAAATATTAAATGTGTATGACTAGAATCGAACTCGGGACCATGGAATTGCACACATTACATATGAGGAATTAATGTACGATAATTAATATATAAACCGTTATATATTTAATTATTTAAACACAAAATAACGACTAACAGACGTTAAGTAATTAACAGGAATTGACTAACGACCGATAGAAAATAAAGGAAGGACTATAGGTGTAATTAGAGGATCAAGAAGGTTCCGGAATCCCTTGGGGAATAGGGAACCGATCGGCTATCGGTTACCATAACCCAATCCTAAGCCAACTTGCTCTCCAAGATTAGCACACTATAAATACAAAGGCTAGGGGTTATTGTTTCTTACTTCTTGCACTCTTGCTATAACCCTAAACCTTTTTTCTATTCTTCTTTATCCAAAGCCGATCGAACAAACAACCCTTTGGGTTGATCGACTTTGATTTTTTATAAACAAAGTTTGTTTGGTTTATTTTGTGTTTTAAGATCTAGCAATCTTATTAATTAGGTTATAGTACGTGTGTACAAGATCGTGGATATTAACTCACTATAGTTAATCCATCTTGGATTGAGATACAAAACGGGTAATGGGTATCTCGTTAATCTACTTGTTATTTAAAGAAGAAGATTAAAGTTTTGTGGAAAACTAGAAGGGGGGTTGAATAGTTTTTACCGTTTTTAAAATTAATTCGCTTTGAATACTTAACGTGATTTCAACTTAATGCAAACAATCAAACAATATAAATAAAGCAAGTAAGAAAAGAAACAATCAAACCACAACACAGATGTTTATAGTGGTTCGGTCTATAAGGACTCTCTTCCTTGCCCTACTCTACTCCTCGAGCCTCTAACTCGAGAGTTTTTCTTCACTAAGAAACAAGCTCCCTTATTGGAGGAGAAAACCTTTATACACGTCGCTTACACTTTTTCCGGTACAAAGCTAAATACCGAGTTCTAGTTCGAGGTAGAACCAACCTATCATCGCTTACAGTTTTTCCGGTACAAAGCTAGATACCGAGCTCTTTTACAAGGGCACAACCACTCCCGACACTTTACGTATTTTAAGGACTAAAATACTAACCGATCACTACTGAATGTTTGGTACAACAATGATGTGTGAAATACAATTAAATCACACAGTAACTACTCTAACAAGTCTTGCAACAGTATGTTGAAGCTTGTGATGCTTTGATCTCTTTGCTACAAAAGAAAGATCACTAAAAATGAAATATGCAATATGAATGGGTTAGTAATGAATGAAAGAATGTATACTAATATTTATGCTTATGAGTGATGAGTAAACAAGAATGAGTGGCCTGCTATTTATAGGCAAATGGATAAAACAGGCCACGAATTGGGCGGAACCAAATTGAGGGTTCCATCCGTTATGCCATTTTGAACACAGGTATAAACACATGTTAACATATAGATTAAACCGACAATTTTGAACTTACTAATAATGGAAGTTTAGCCAAACAGTAGCTTAAACATGGAAAATTGATAACATCAAATTGTTATCGTCCTGCATGATCAAGTTAGTTCAAATATTTGTTCAACGATAAGATAACATCCTACAAACATAAAAATTCACCACATCATTGTTTCAAATTGATTGTACCAAACATTCCATCACCTCACTACTTATCTAACTTCTTGTTTATCTTCATCAACCAACGCCCGATGTTCTTCATCATCCCTCTTTTTTGTTTGAATTCCTCAGATTATTGCTCAATTGGTGGAAGTTGGTTCAAATATTCCGGAGGAGGAATCCTAGAATTAGGGATCCATCATCCTCGCTCACGGATGATGATGATGATGAGGAGGTTAGAGGATGAGGGCGTTTTCCTTTTGACACAGCTACTCTCTTGTCACTTAGGGGTACAAAAGTATGGGGAACGAGAGAGTAGTCTGGGCAGAAACCTCAAGCGTTAGGAGGGATGGGTGCAAATGCTCTATAAAGATGGGTGAGAAACATCCCGTATAGCATGGCAGTGGTTCCTAATACCAGAATGTTGGCCATTCTCTTGGTGACATAATAAGCTAGGTTAAAGGGTTGATGGGTAGACACACAATAGAGCATATAACAAAGACTAGCATTGAGATGATCCATATTTCCTATGGTGCATAAAACATTTGCCCTAAGAATTTCTTCCAACTTCTTGAATTGGGGCCTAAGCTCGTTTAGCTCCATGCCAAACGGGTCTCGATCTACATTATGGCCTTGTCGGTTGGTCCTAGTGTGGGTGGTCCTAGGGAGGAAGAGATGATCACGGATAGTCTCTTTGGGATTCAAGGGTGTGTCGTATGGAGGCATACGATCAACAATGGAATCGAGGCTTGACAATGACCATTTGTCGGTGTAAAGACAAGTACCTACACCTGGAATTCCTAAGACTTCCCCGAATTGGTTCAAAGGAATGTTGAATTGGTGTTGATTGACCTTGAAATGGATGGAGATGAGACCATAGTCATTGGAACTTAGAACGACACTAGCATAGAATTCTAGCACAAATCTAGGACATATAGGTTCGTCTATGTCCAAAAGACAATCAAAGTTGATGGTAGCTAATTGTTGTCGGATGTTGGTTTCTTCTAAAAAGGAGGGATCTATGGTTCTACCCTCGTGAACGTACCTCTTTTCTAAAGCCTTAAATATATTAACTTGTTCGGTTGAAAGTCCCTTGGTCTTATGGTGTTTAGGGAGGTAGTTAAGGGTGTCTTTGTAGTCGTAGTAGGTTGCGGAAGGCATGATGTTATCATAGACACAAAAATTACATAGTTTAGTTAAAACTAACGAAAGTATTAGATATGATGTTCTAGTGTGTGCCTACATGGGGACAATATGGAGGTGTAGTTATCTCGACTCCTTTTAATGCATGAAAATTTTGTTTTGCAAATTTTGTAACAAAACGAGAGATAACCCAAACGCTCCTAATTCAATGTAGATTCGATTGAATGTACCCGAAAATACATATTAGTTATGTATTCCCTTTAGCATTCAAGAGACATTATGCAAATGATGTTTAAAACATAACGTTTTTATTTGTATGAACAATGTGCAAAAACCGTTTTTCCTAATCATGAGAAGATTTTTATAAAAAAATTCTCATGGGGTTTTTAGTGAATTATGATAATGTCCTATAAGATGCAATTCCTAACTATGGAAAACATGATTTGTTAAGTAATTCAGTGAATATGCTTCATGATGTTACAAAAATATGCATAAACCCCAAGTTTTGATTTTGTGCAAGAAATAGAAATCCTAGACTCAGATCAGGAATGTAGATATAGTTAGAATACTTACAGTGTGGATTAAAGCACAAGTTTGTTGAAGGGGATGACCTAAATTCTAAGAATTAGGTGTTATGGGTCGAGTTTGTGTTTCTTGTATGTTTTTGGGGAATGTGAGAAGAGGGTGTTTGTCTGATATATTTAAAACTAATCTCAGGAACCCACGGATTTGGTGGAACCAAAAAGTGGGTTCCGTCCTTGTTATCGTTTGGTTCCGTGGGAACCTTTTGGCAGTTGGTTGTTTTTGTCGTGTTTGGTTAAGCTAAGGTTTTAACTACACATTTGGTTCCATTAATCCTAAACCAAGTCTAAGAAGGTTAAAGGGTTCTCTCTTAAGAAGTTTTGTGAGAATATCGGTAATGTTGTCTTTTGAGGATACTTTCTCGATTGAGATGTTTCCTTTTCGAACATTGTCGCGAAGAGTGGTGACGGATTTCTATGTGTCTGGTTTTAGCGTGTTGAACTGGATTCTTACTAAGGTCAATAGCTCATTTGTTGTCGCAAAGAATAGGAACGTCGTTGAGTTGAATTCCATAGTTGACGAGAGCTTGTTTCATCCAGAGAGCTTGTTGGCAAGCTTTTCCTGCTGACACGTACGGTTGTTGATATTGCTAGAGTCGTTTGTTTCTTAGCAAACCATGAGGTGAGACAATGCCCAACAAAAGTACAAATACCACTTGTAATTTTTCTATCGACATAGTCACCGGCATGGTCTGAGTCGGCATACACTATGGTTTCGACACCCGTTTCTTTGAGATACCATAATCCTAAATGTGTAGTACCTTTAATATATATAAATATTCGTTTGACGGCTTCATGATGGGATGTTTTAGGATCTTCTTGAAAGCGAGCACATAGACAAACATTAAACATAATGTCCGGTCTACTAGCCGTGAGATAGAGTAAACTACCAATCATCCCTCTATATTTAGTGCTATCCACGGATTCACATTCGTCATCCTTTGTGAGTTTGGTTTCGGAAGACATGGGTGTTTTCATAGGTTTGGAATCTTCAAGACCAAATTTCCTAAGCATATCTTTGATGTACTTAGATTGGTTGAAGAATATCCTATCTTCTAATTGTTTTATTTGGAGTCCTAAGAAAAAGTTTAGTTCTCCCATCATACTCATTTCAAACTTGTCATGCATGTTTTTTGAGAAATCATCGCATAACTCTTGACAAGTTGATCCGGATATAATGTCATCCACATATATCTGAACTATGATAATATGTGATCCCTTTTTCTTAGTGAAAAGAGTGTTGTCTACTAGGTCCATGGTATACTTATGTTCAACTAGGAAAGTCTTAAGTCGATCATACCAGGCTTTTGGTGCTTGCTTAAGTCCGTATAAAGCTTTTTTAAGTTTGTAGACATGATTTGGATTTTCAAAATTGGCAAAGCCGGGAGGTTGTGCGACATACACTTCCTCATTAATAAAACCATTAAGAAATGTACTTTTGACATTCATTTGAAAAAGTTTAAAGTAATGTGCACATGCATATGCAAGTAGTATTCTTATTGACTCGAGCCTAGCAACCGGAGCGAATGTTTCGTCGTAGTCTATACCTTCTTG
Organism: Artemisia tridentata subsp. tridentata; assembly: GCA_021014915.2. Lineage (NCBI taxonomy): Eukaryota > Viridiplantae > Streptophyta > Magnoliopsida > Asterales > Asteraceae > Artemisia > Artemisia tridentata. Next base: position 324,796,883 of record CP139504.1, on the reverse strand, counting down.
TTGATTGTAGCCTTGAGCTACTAGCCTAGCTTTGTTTCTAGACACTACACCATTTTCATCCATTTTATTTCTAAAAACCCATTTTGTTCCAATTATGGTTTGACATTTAGGTTGAGGGACTAATGTCCAAACATCATTTCTAACAAATTGGTTTAGTTCTTCTTGCATTGCTATAACCCCAAGATTCATCTTTAATAGCCTCATTTATTTTTTTGGGCTCAATTGTTGAAATGAAACAAAAGAAATTACTTTGATTTTGAACTTTTGATCTTAAGGTTCTTTCATTAAGTTCTCCTATGACATTATCTAATGGATGACTTCTAGATTCTTTGATATTGATTATTTCCTTATTTAAAGGTTCATCTTCTTTATCATTACCTAGATTTTCTTGGTTTTCAACCATTTGACTTTCAACTAAGTCATCATCTACCAAAGGTGATGTCTTAGAGGGAGGTGGACTTTCGTCGAATGTTACGTTCAACGATTCCTCGACTCTTGAGGTTTCTTTGTTCAAGACGATATATGCTTTACTATTTCGTGAGTATCCAAGGAACACACCTTCATAAGACTTTGGGTCAAACTTGGTGAGGTAATCCTTAGTGTTTAAAATAAAGCACTTGCTTCCAAAAACTCTAAAATATCCTAAAGTAGGCTTTTTGCCTCTATAAAGCTCATATGGTGTTTTATTCAAAAATGATCTAATTAAGACTCTATTTAAGATATATGTGGATGTGTCAACGGCGTTACGCCAAAACTTTTGTGGTATATTTTGTTCATTTAGCATTGTTCGACTCATTTCTTAAAGTGTTCTATTTTTACGTTCTACTGCACCGTTTGATTGAGGAGTTCGAGGAGCCGAGAAATTATGTGTTATGCCATTAGCATCACAAAAAGCTCCAAATTGAGTTTCATTTTCAAATTCACGACCGTGGTCCGTTCTAATTGACACAATGCTATTTCCAAGTTGATTTTGAATTTTCTTACTTATAATTTCAAATTTATCAAAAGCTTCATTTTTAGTTTTCAAAAATTTAGTCCAAGTGTACCTTGAATAATCATCCACTATGACCAAAGTGTAGAAGTTTCCTCCATAACTTTGTATAGCGGATGGACCAAACAAATCCATATGCAATAGTTCTAGACACCTAGATGTAGACACCATGTTTTTAGCCTTATGGCTATTATGAACTTGTTTCCCAATTTTGCAAGCATCACAAAAGTGTTGGTCATATTTCAACTTGGGTAGGTTCCTAACGAGTTCCTTAGATGATAGAGATTGGATGAGTCTCATATTGGCGTGGCCTAAGCGTCTATGCCACAGAGTTGAGTTGTCGTCTAAGGAGGTGAGACAAAGTTTGTCTTTAGATGTTTTGTCTAATTTCATAACGTATACGTTATTCTTCAAAACCCCTTTTCCTACGGTTATACCATTTTTAAGTATCTTACTTCCGTTTTCACTGAAAAGGACGTCATACTTTTTACGGCATAGTTGACTAATACTAAGTAAGTTAAAACCTAAGTTATCTACATGAGCAACATCATCAATAGAGAGAGAGTCATGAGAGATAGTACCTTTTCCGATGATTTTACTTTTAAGCTTGCTACCAAACGTAACATTACCTCCGTCGTACACTTGGTAGGTTGAGAAAAGGCTTTTGTTTCCCGTCATGTGCCTTGAACACCCGCTATCTTTTATCCATTCGCCCGGTTCTAACCCGACTTTCAAGCATACCTAAGTTAGAGGAAAACTCAAGCGTTTGGTCCCCAATATCTCATGGGTCCATTTGGGTTAAACATTCCATTATCTTGATTCATGTATGGAAATGGTGGATATGGGTTCCATGGCATGTAGTTTGAACTTTGATAACTTCTAGGTAAGTTTGGGTTCCAACTATTTTGATAATGATGTTGTGTGTTGTAATTACTCTTTGGAAAGGGGCGTTTGGGAATAGTCGTCCTAGGTCTTGGTTGAGTAGATTTAGTTCTAAATTCATTTTTAGCTTGTCCTACTCCTATAGTAACAACTGGTTTTTGTTTATTAACAGTTGTACTAGTGCTAGGTTTTCTTGTGACTTTAACGAATTCAGTACGAGCCGAAGTGCAATCCTTCTGTTCAGCAACAGTACCCGCGAAACCTTTTTCCACTACTGGCGGAACCAAGATTTTGGTTCCATGGGATCCGTGGGTTTCTGAACTTGTTGGAACAGTTTCTTGTACTTTAGCGGCTTGTTTCTTAAACCTACTTAAGTCTCCTAGTTTCATAAAGCCTAATCCAGTTTTATCATGAGGTAACTTTTGAACTTTCATTATCTCATCTACACAACTGATATTTTTATCAAACCTTTTAAATTTAGAGTTTTGTTTGATAAGTTCTTCCTATGTGGTCTTAAGTGTTTCTAATTCTAGTTTAAGTTCTTGACATGAAACACATGTTTCTTTAATGGCTTTACCCTTTTCTAATCGTATCGCTTTTTCTTTTAACCAATAAACTTTGTTTTCTAAAAATTCCTTTTTGGTTTTTAAAAACTTATTTTTGTTTATGATTTTTAGGGTAATTTCACACAGTTTGTTATATTCTATTTCTAAGGTGTCATCATCAATAGAAGAGTAAGATGAGTCAGATTGTACCTCGTTAGAGTCATGAGCCATAAGAGCAACTTCGTCATTCTTAGGCTCTTCGTCATCATCTTCACTGTCACTCCAAGCACCACTAACAAAGGCTCTTTGAGTCTTGTTCTTGGGTGGCTTCGGACATTCTCCTATTAGATGACTAGTATCCCCGCACCTAAAACACTTCCTATCTACTTTTCCTTTCTTATCATCACGGTCTTTCCGGAAGGATTTCTTTTCTTCTCGAGGTTGTCTTACGAACTTCCCTCATCTTCTAAAGAACTTCTTGAAATTTCTTACGGCCATGGCATACTCTTCATCTTCGCTACCTGAACTAGATTCTTCATCATCACTTGAATCTACCCTAGCTTTTAAGGCAATGGACTTTATCTTTTCCTTTTTGCCTTTGACAATCTCTGAATCCTTTTCCATCACCATCTCATGAACTTTGAGATTTCCTATAAGCTCGTCAAGTGACATGCTTGAAGGATCCTTGGATTCTTCAATGGTCGTCACATTTGCTCTCCATTTCGGATGAAGTGCTCTAAGAAATTTCCTGACAAAGTTCTTACTAGAAAAAGAATCGTCAAGTGCTTTAAGAGAAGTAATAATAGTATTAAACCTAGCAAATTCACTATCAATGGTCTCATCTTCAGGGATAACAAATTATTCATATTCTTGAACAAGAAGATCAATTTTGTTATCCTTGACTTGTGAGTTCCCTTGATGAGTGATAATTAAGGATTGCCAAATATCTTTAGAGGTTTTACACATAAAGACTCTTTCATATTCTTTCCTAGGTAAAGCATTATAAAGCATCATTTTAGCTTCATTATTTTTGGCAATTAATTTCTTTTGCTCATCACTATGACGAGTAAGAGAAATATCCTCATCCCGACCACTTGATATATCCTTAATTATGGTTTTATGGTCACCTTATACAATAATGTACCATAGATCTATATCCTTTGACTTCACATAAGTTTCAAAGCGGTTTTTCCAATATATAAAACTATTTGGTTCAAATAGTGGTGGTCTTTGCATATATTGCCCTTTGAAAATTTCAAAATCCATGGATCGTTTCAAGTTTTAAAATACAATATATTTTAAAGATCTTGAGTAACGTAGCTCCTGATGCCAATTGTGGAAAACTAGAACGGGGGTTGAATAGTTTTTACCGATTTTAAAATTAATTCGCTTTGAACACTTAACGTGATTTCAACTTAATGCAAACAATCAAACAATATAAATAAAGCAAGTAAGGAAAGAAACAATCAAACCACAACACGGATGTTTATAGTGGTTCAGTCTACAAGGACTCTCTTCCTTAGCCAACTCCAATCCTCGAGCCTCTAACTCGAGAGTTTTTCTTCACTAAGAAACAAGCTCCCTTCTTGGCGGAGAAAACCTTTATACACGTCGCTTACACTTTTTTCGGTACAAAGCTAAATACCGAGTTCTAGTTCGAGGTAGAACCAACCTAACGTCGCTTCCACTTTTTTCGGTACAAAGCTAGATACCGAGTTCTTTTACAAGGGCACAACTACTCCCGACACTCTACGTATTTTAAGGACTAAAATACTAACCGATCACTACTGAATGTTTGGTATAACAATGATGTGTGAAATACAATTAAATCACACAGTGAATACTCTAACAAGTCTTGCAACAGTATGTTGAAGCTTGTGATGCTTTGATCTCTTTGCTACAAAAGAAAGATCACTAAGAATGAAATATGTAATATGAATGGGTTAGTAATGAATGAAAGAATGTATACTAATGTTTATGCTTATGAGTGATGAGTAAACAAGAATGAGTGGCCTGCTATTTATAGGCAAATGGATAAAACAGGCCACAGATTGGACGGAACCAAATTGAGGGTTCCGTCCGTTATGCCATTTGGTTCTGCCAGTCCCTGACAGAAAATCTCCAAATATCTTTCCAAATCTTGCCAAGATATTACCATATCCAATTCTTTGCTTGAGGATCTTTCCATGATATTCTCAAAATCTTTCAAGATATCTAAAGATCTCAATATGATGTATGCCATGATGTCATGTACATATTTCCATTTTAAGAATTAAAATGTAATATGTAAAATGTAAAATGTATGTAACATGTATGTATCATGTATAAACTAGTGATCATGTATGTAGCATGTTATGAGTTTTTAAAAGCTTGTAACTATAAATGTAAAAGACTTAACTTATATTTATGCTTTGCTAAAGATAAAGATTATAATTGTCATTAACAAAATATAGCAAAGATCGTAAAATATAAATAACGTTTTTAGACGATATTTGTATTAACAAGTTTGATTCTTTTTCTTGCTAGAATCAAAAGGTACGTTTCTTTAATATTCGGTTAATCTCTTATATGTTAAACATGATCCTACGCTTCCGCATATAAGTAACTAGTTTATTAACCTGTGAAATTCACGAGAGTAAATTTAAAACCGTTGAATAGTGTTTATATAAGAGATCGATTAGTGATATTATGTGAATAAATGATATGTTAGATATATGAATAGAAAATATTAATTCTAAATAAATTTTTGAAACACTATAAAAGACATTTATTTTTTATTTTATTTTTTGTATATAATATTAATGCTACATTATGATACAAATAAATAACAAAACATGTACTACAAAAAACAAACAATATATCAAGACTTATCAGTTATCATATATCTCCCATATTTTTCATATTCTTTCATAAGCTATTTGTGTTTATCACATATCCCCATAACATATATCAAACCACATATAACCGGTCACTTCCCTTGTTGTGTTCTACCTCTTGATCTCAAACGACGTAAATATTTCATAAGATATCATTTTTTGTGGTTTTATTCTACATTCTTGATCTTAAACGATGCAAATATTTCATAAGATATGTGTGTTTATAACGTTGTAATAACAAAAATCAACAAAAAAAAAATTGTATATTTGAATGACCTTTGTGGATGGTTACTTGATTCGCTTATTTCATGCAAGTGTTTGTTTTTATATGTTGAAAATAGTTGTAAATTTAAGGATATGTGTCTCAATAAGGTTGCAAGCACAAAACCATATTAACTAAACCAAACACCCCTAAACGCATCAGCAAGACAATCCAAACACGCAAACCGTCTTAACATACAATAAAAATTTGCACATATTATAGAAAGAATGAGAACATCATATGAGAAAAATCAACAGTAAAGCTTTGTTTATTAACTAATCACAAATACATAAGAATCAAATATACTTTCCAAAGACATTCTTTGGTAAACTTTAGAACTTTCAAAAACACTACAATTGTAGGCGTAAAATTATCAAGACACATCCAATGATACTTGATTTTATTTGCTGGCAACAAAACAAAATCTTGAACTTATAAATGATAATGCCTCTTATATCTTGTGTATTATCTTGAACTTAAAAAAGATAACGCCTCTTATATCTTGTGGATTATCCTTAGAACACTCCATATCAGCATTCCTCCACTGATATTTGGTTGACTTGGCCGGGGTCCTTGAATTTGTGATTCATAACCTGCAAATGCAACTACATAAAAAAATTTTATCCAACATATATACTTGATAAACAATCGTCAATTAACCGAAAAGACAACCAAACAATATATGTAAATATAAAAAAAGACTAAAAGTGCGGGTGTAGTGTTCCAAACACCAACTAAACAGAAGGTGCAATACCCTAAAAACCAACCAGATATACACTTAAAAAATTTCCAATCACCCACTAAACAACATGTCAATAGAATCCAAAAAAACCCGTTTTACTGTAATTAAAAAATCAACCACAACCGGAACAAAGTCTACCTCTTGACCACTTGTTGTCCATGATTCTAAATATTTGCATAAATAAATGATGGGGCTTGAAACTTCACCTTTGTATTTGCTCGAGTTTATTGTATATGATGATATAGATAATGTCATTATCATTGAAAAATAAGTGACAGAGGGAAGTGATACTAACTAATGGTGAAGTAAATGCAGCTAACATGTGTTTAGATCCACAAAATATTTATCACCTAAAGAAGCAATATGAAAGCACCATAAACAATTAAATATTTTGTAAATACCTCATCAAGATCTAGAATCTTATCAATAGACAACCTCGAATCTTATCAGTAGACCTCACCTCCTAGTGAACTCCTCATGTCTAGAAAACACACATATATTGTGAACACTGGTGAAATAAATCAAAAAGTAATAATACAAACAAAAAATATCACAGATTCACAACATTATTTTAATTTCAGGCAACACAATCAATTGTCTTTTGTATGTCTAAAATAAAAATAGGAGACATTCATTGGGACAAACGGAGCACTAACATCAGATGTACTTGTCTAACTTACTTTGGGACAAACGGAGCACTAACATCAGATGTAGTTATTAACTGACAACAACGAATAAGACACATTCATTGTAATTTAATGGTTGACTGTGAACTTTGATCAGGACTCACCGATTGTAGGGATTGTTTTCACGATTTCTCCAATCTTTAGCTTGTATAAGAAGGTAGTTTTACCAGTAGCATCGAGACCAACCATCAAAATTCGCATCTCTCTCTTGGAAAATATCGCGCTAAACAACTTGGTGAAAGAAAGCCCCATCCTTTTTGCTGCTTCAGATAGTTATATTTAAAAAAAAAAAAAAAAAAAAAGAAAAAGAAAAAAAAAAGTAATGCATATACACGTACTATCGGTCTATCCAGTTTAATAAAAAAAAATGAGACAGAATACTACTGATTTTTACGATCAATATTGATGTGGTTCATAAAGCTAGAAACTTTGCGGTCATAAAGCAGTCCTAACAAATCAGAATCAATTTTACCTTTATTACTAAGAAAACAACTTGGTGGTAGTACCTGATGAGACAAAGCCGCATGGACTTCGGTTGCAGAGGAATGGTAGTACCTGATGAGACAAAGCCGCATGGACTAAGACTCCTCATTGAAGACTACCCATATGCCAATGATGGGTTACTTATTTGATCTGCAATTCAGGAGCTGGTTCATACATATGTAAATCATTACTATCTTGATGAAAATGCTGTCATTTATGACACAAAACTTTAATCATGGTATAGTGAATCAGTTAGCTTCCCTAAAGTTCAACGACCTTTACCTGTTCCCATATTATCCTCCATGTAATTAATTAAATACATTAACTAATATTAGTATTTGTAGATAACATATATACACATATGTTCACTTGTACATTCACACTCTAATTCCAGCTTGTCTCAGCTCCTTGACGAAACACTTCGAATGAATTTAGTTGCCAACAACAAAGTAGACTGCCAATGTAAAGTTCAATAGAAAAATTTAATAGGATTCTAAATTACCTTGGTCTAGAGAATGTGATCGTGCAGTTTGTGCGCACGAGTTGCTGTAACTATTTTGTACATCATTGTTAACACCTATCACAACAATAAACTATTCAAAATTAGTATAGGTTAAAAAGCGTTTTCAGTATTACATTTTTTGTAACATTTTATACTCCGGTCTTAACGCTTACATATAAAACTTTTAATATGCTAAAGTCAGTGATGATTCCGAGTTAAGGTTTTAAACATAGCCAATAAAAAATTAAATCAGTGATGATTCCGAGTTAAGGTTTGTGAATGATATTGGGTTTGGGTTTGATTATGATTGTGTAGTAGTTGCGTATGAAGCAGGGTGGAGAACCGGAGATGGTTGGGTTACAACGGGTTACATTAGACCGAAAATAATGCGGCTTACATGAGAAGTTTTGAAAAAGTCTCATTTCCTTAATTTGTCGTTTAATTCAAATTTATTAGGTAAAATGACTAATGTAGACATCCTATAATTTCAGAATCTTATTAACTCACCTTTTAACAAAGAAAAAAAGCGATGAACCATCCATATGTAGCTTTCTCTTAATTCTAGCATTTGTCTCTTCCCTAAGCCCCTACATAAGCTCCCTTAACCGAATCATCTAACGATAACAAAACAGTATCTTTATCAGAATCATCACTCTTTTTCCATTTCATAAAACCACTAAACCGGCTCCTTTTCGCCTTCTTTCGCCGAGTCCCCATTTACCACAATTTTAAAATTGTCGGTCATGAACGCACATAAAGTAACAAACATTCTTTATGCATTAAAACACTCATAAACAAAAGGACCAATTTCTTGTAACAATAGTAAGAGATTTACCTTAATTGACAAGAATGTATGTCCTTCCCAATATTTCTTCTAGTTATCTCGAGTTATCTATGGAAAAAACCTGTGAAATAAAATAAATAAATGTAAATATCCACTTATTTTTTAATCCAAGAAAAGCATATGAAGTGAAAAAGATTATCAAGAACGAAATATTTATTGTTTCTGGTAGAGGTAGTAACAATAATGAAGAAAATATGCACCGTTACTCAAAACATACCATCTTCAATACACAGTTACATTTTTTTTTATTTGTTCTTATCTTAAAAAATAATGACTTGTTCTTATCACAATTGAGAACTTGCAGCAAAACACACCCTTTGTGCCAATTTGTGCAACAATAAATCAAGCATGGTATAGCAAAGAGAACATCAATAAGTAAAAGTGATATAGTTCCATAAACTCAATTAAAAATTCCAGGAAAAGCTTCCACCAAAACACAAAATTATAGTTTGATAGCTGATAAACATTTATATATTTATAATTTTTATGGGTGTGTGAGAGAAAAATGATAACATAGGTGCTTCAACATTCGTTAACAATCATAGATGATACATCAAATCTTACGAAAAGAACATAGAATGTTATGTGAACCAAAATAAACATAGATGTGTTTGGATATTCTACGTTCTAGAAAAATATTAAGAATAATGGACATATGATTACCTTTCCAATTACACACCAACATTCTTCCCAATCTTGCTATTCCACTTTGTATTTCTTGAATAGGAATTACAACCTGTAAAAAACGAATGCAACCAATTTTGTTAATTTAAATTAGTAAAACAGCGAACTACACTGTGTTCTTGAGTTTTGTTATTAAAGAAGGGTAAAGAAATGTAAAGTAAACGCTTTCCCCCCAAAAGTGGGAGGAAACACTTCACTTTAATAATCAACAAAATCACACTAATTTTCATTCCAGTTCCTTTTCTTTTCCTCCTTAAGTGATACTCGAGAAAACAACTTCTTATGTTTTCTTTTCATTTTCTTTCTTTTTCTTCCTTAACTTTAACTCGAGAACACAGTGGGAAAAAGTAACCCCTTACATACTTGGCCTCTACTTGTATGGGCTCAAATAGAAAACCAACAATGTGTTATCTATTTCCTGCATATGCCAAAAATTAGATCGAATAGTTGTATCAAACATACAATTTTTGCTGCTTTATAATAGACAATTGAGGTGAAAAAATACGTGTAACATGGACAAAAGTGACAACCAGCGTGTTTTTTTTTTTTTTAATCAACTGAAACCATTATGAGAACTCGCTATTACCAATTACTCATACAAACATTATTCACGAAACCTTGCATCATCATACGATCCTGTGCCACTTATAAATAATTGAGAACTTGAGTGTTTTACCTATTCAACATGAAAATTAAAACCACAAAGTTGATAAGTAACTGGTAAAGACCATTCAAGATGAGTGTTTAACTGTTTACCTATTCACAAATAATTGGGCAGGTTGAGAAAGGGTGATAAATTGAAAAAATAAAGTAAATATGACATGGGTCACATTTGGCAAGTCGAGCAATATGAGTTGAACAGTCACAACTTGATAAAATGATAAATCTTTTTACCTTTAGAACTATTGCTCTTCATCAAGACTTTCATGAATGTCTTTAAAGAATCATAATCTGGATAAATAAAAAGCAATAATTCCTATTTAAGTTGAATAACACACATAGCATAATCAATAATGAAACGCGGCACTTCAAGTATTATTCAGAAACACTTACCCGATATTGCTGCTGATATGATGATGAACACATGAATGAATAGCTCTTTAAAAAAAATTCATTCATTTTAAAATTAAAAAAAATTGATGTTGAGAATGAATTAACCCCCTGAAAAATCAAAAGAAAGCTATCAATTCGAAATTAAGCAATAATAATCATAAAAAAAATTAAAAATAAAAAATAGTGAATTGGATAAATAGATGATGACAATGGTGATCCAAGATGGCAATGGTGCACATGACGACCATATATATTTTGAAAGAAATGAATTAATTGTGATAAACATTTAATTATCTGCAAACTAATAAGAAAAAGATCAAATCATTTTTGAAGGATATGACTAACGATTTGAGGAGCCTTATCGTGAATGATGACTGATGGGCGTGAGTTGGGCTACAGCTTTTCAAAAGGGCCGAACAAATAGGAGCTTTCACCATAAGTTTTGGTAATCATTAAATCAGTTTTTTAATTTAACAAAATTTCCGGAATTATTTGATAATTTCCTTTATTATTTAAAATATTTATGTGAAATGACCAAGCTAGACACTCTAGAATTTGAGCATTAACTTTTTAAAGGGGTAATGAGGGTCTTTTTCAAGTGTTGTATATTAGAATATATAGATATGATTACTTGATTAATAATATGAACTTGTCTAGATTATTAAATTCTAACAGTGGCATCACGAGCCGTTTTAACATGTAATTGAATTACCGAAACACATAAAAATCGAATCTTGGATTAGGATTACATGTTAGTCGATTTTTTTTAGGGATTAATACATAAAAAAAAATCAAAACCCTAATTTTAGGGGGGGGGGGGGCGATGCCCTCTTAATTAAAAATTAGTTTTGAAACCCTAAAATTGTAACATGTTTATGTGGTTAAAGGTTACGTATCTTGTGACTTGGAATTAATCCATGATGAAACATGCATGTTTATCATGGATTAGGGTTTAAATTAATTGTTAAGTTGATTGTCACATGTAATTTAGATAGATCGAAAATTGGGGAAGACCTCAATTATATATAATATATATATATAATATATATATATATATATATATATATATATATATAATATATATATACTAGACTTCAAAGCCCGCCCAATGGGCGGGCATGACTTGTAATTTTAGACTGGATGGTTGTAATCAATTTTAAATTATGCCTTAATTTCGTTACATTTAACATAATAAAATATAACTAATTTTATACAAAAGCAATAGAACGCGCACTGCCGTTAGATTGTTTTTTATTGTCAATATTTTCCTCTTTCATATTCGCACACAATAGTCATTTACATGTTAACACATTAAATAACATTGCTTATACATTTTGATGTGAGCAAGTTATTTTATTCCATCATTTTCAAGAGAATAACTATTATTATTAAATTTAATAGACAAAAATATATAAAAAAAAAAATGCGTGTCTGGATAAAGAAAACGTGAGTCTACATTATTGATCTTATATTTTGAGTTACCAATTGCATTCATGTATTGTATTATGCAAGTATATTTTGATGTAAATAATATGATGGAATTTTATTTTTATTTTTATTAGTATTATTTTATGACATGAAATTCTGATTGTAAATTATTAAAAGAAACATCTTTGTAGAACATGCAAGTTGTGTAGGATACTCATTAATAGGCTATTCATATAGGCTTGTTATCTTATCAGTTATAATTACTCATAACTGCTATTCACACAAAGTATCATCACATTATCGAAAACACCAACATCTCACTGCTCAAATTATTTTTGCCCAGATCAACAAAAGGTGAACTACATATTCTTGATCTAATAGTTTTGTTCATGTTTTGCTAACCTTTGTTACCTGATTTTCGTATTGAAAGGATGAAATCTTGAATATTTTGATTGACTAATTGTATTAAATTTATCTGTATATTTAAGCTAATATCTTGCAATCGCATGTTTTGTTTTTTGTGTTTAATTGTATGTTATAATTAACTTAAGTAATTATTTTATGTGTAATTTTAGAGATGAAATCTCGTTTATTAGAGCACCTTGAACACTGGCAGTATGATGTTCCGTTACATCAGTAACAATGGCAGTACCATGTTCTGTCCCATCAGAGTTTAAATGAATCTGATTTTTAACCTTCAACACTGGCAGTATCATGTCCTATTACATCATTGACACTGACAGTACCATGTTCTGTCCTACTAGAGTTTAAATGGATTTGATTTTTTTATTAGTTTGGTTTGTATTTGTTTGTTGATTATTTGGAGTGTTTTGCTGATATTTGATTTATGTATTAGAATATAGATTTGCATTCTAATAATATTTGAGTGCGAGTTTAAACTTATCATCTTAGATACGATATTTTGATGTTACTGATACGCTTTATTTATTAATGAACTACATCCTTGAACTGTATTACCTACTGATTCCATTTTTTTTGGTTCAGCTAAATATAAATAAATAGACGTAGTAACGATGATGGATGTATGGCGACCAATCGAAGCTATTATCAATTTCGCATGGTCGCCGTATATCCATCATTGATACTTTGCCGATATTTCTGAGGTACACACTCACCTATTGCTTTTTCTACCACTAATTCTGCAAAGGTGCGTGCAATATATCAATACAATGCATACTGCTTGCATCAGGTATCTTTCTACTTACTTACACCAACCACCAAATTCAACGTATACACACCAAAACTCACATATGTCGGCATCATTTGCTCCTTTCTTGTTCACATGAATATGAAGCACTTTATCTTATTTCATGCGAACAAATATGCTTGAGGAAAGAGATATTTTACAAAATGCTTCATGTTCATGTGAAGAAGAACCGAGTGGATCAGAAGCAAGGAAATGTAAAGGAATCGAGACAAAGTACGAAGGTATCTGAAGTATGTCTTGAGTTACTGTGGACGAAGGTAATTTTTATTTGTTTTGAAACATCTTAATTGTTGGTAATTGGGGGGTTTTAGTTAGATCATGGCTTAAAAATGCCACTGTGTTGTTTAATGTTGCTTAAATGTAGTAGTAGGTTTAACAACCATTCCTCATGCTTATTATGGAAAATTTTGTTCTGGAAAATGAATGCGTCATTTTTTGAAACAGGTTATGTACTGTTATATTTTGTGTTGATATTATTATGATACTTGAGTGGAACTATACATGTCTAATTCATAAGCTGTAAGTAAAAACACAAATTTAATGTGATTCAAAGGTCGAAATACCTTTTAAATTCGAAACAATGCTTCTTTATACACAACATTTGTCGTTGATTTTGTGTATTTCCCATCCTCGTCACAACAAAGGACTTTCAAACCTTTCTTGTTCTTCACTCGAGACACTGCTACATAAAGCTGGCCGTGCGAGAAAACAGGACGCTGGAGAAATAGTCCTACATGTGTCAACGTTTGGCCTTGGCTTTTATTAATTGTCATTGCGAAGCACGGTGATACCGGGAATTGTCTTCGATTAAATTTAAAAGGCATTTTGGTATCCGAAGGACTTGAAACCATACGTGGTATAGCGCAAACAGTACCAACACTTCCGCCCGATATTATTTTAGCCTCAATTATATTAGTACCAAGCCTTCGAACTTGGAGCCTGGTTCCATTGCACAATCCAGCTATTTGATCAATGTTTCGCATGCACATAACAGGTGTACCTATTTTCAGTGTCAATGAATGACGTGGAAGTCCAGATATTTTAATGCTGTTGAGAAAGTCACATGTGTATAAGTCCGGATTGAAAGTGGAGTCTTCATCAACAATACCAATTGAATCAGAACTTAGGTATGTTTTTTGATCTCCTTCAAGTAGCGTAAGCATCCTGTCATTGATCATATCCACAAGCTCATGTGTAGGCGCCAGTATGGCCCTTTCCTGGAAAAAGGTCGGGTTATAGAGGTTTTTGACCACATCCGGGTAAGTCTCTTCTATTATTGCACCAACATGATCTTCGGAGTCAGGAATCAACATATCGTCCGTGAATTCAACGTTTGCCTCTCCATCGTTTTTACCTCCGATCGTTCCATTGCCAATTGATAATATCCAGTCCGCAAAGTCTTTATTTCTTTACGTTCGGATTGATTTGTACCTGTTCCAAGTCTCATGTTGATAGTCAAGCGTAACACTGTACAATGGTCCCAAAGATACGAAGAATTTATTGCCGAGTGTACAACATTGTGTCTTGAACCACCTGTGATGACCGGAAGAATTTGTCGAAAGTCACCCCCAAACAAAACTACTTTTCCTCCGAATATTTGATCCATTGGGGTTGAATGATGTGTCCTACATATGTCTCTCAGTGTCCTATCGAACGCTTCGTAGCAATGTCTATGTGTCATTGGAGCTTCATCCCATATGATTAGTTTGCACTCCCTTATCAACTCGGCCAGTTCACTATCTGCTGGGATATGGCACATAGAATCATCGACCACATTGATGGGAATTGCAAATCGAGAATGCGCAGTTCTCCCTCCTTCCAATAAAAGTGCGGCTATATACCACTTGACGCGACATTTAATACTATATAGCCTTGTGATCTGATTGCAGCGGATAATGTTTTGTAAAGATAAGTTTTACCCGTGCCTCCATATCCATATACAAAGAACATACCACCCGTTTAGCCATTAACAACATCCATTAAAGTATTATATATATTTTTTTGCTCGACGGTCAACGTACCAAAGAGTTTATTGTGTTGTTCTCGTAATTCTTCTGGGTTGTATCTTAACTCGTCTGCTATCAGTCTGTTGTAATTCGCCATAGAAAACATTTCGTTTGGGAAAGGCATGTTTGGAATACTCCTTAAACTTTTATTGTTACAAAGAAGCATGTGCTCAATATATGTAAGGCATATATTCTTTCTTTGTTCGTCCGAAAGTTCCAAATCTGCAAAAATAAATTTTATTTTTTTTAGTTTCATTTTATAAAACATTTACATAAAATATAGCATGTACAATATTTAAAGTAAATTTTGCTATAGGCATTTATCCATGTTGCTGTACACTATATATGGTATATATATCAAATGCATGTTTAATATCTTAGAAGTGTTTTATAGGTTATCATTGTGGCTATTTAGTTTATTGTTTTGACTATCATCTTTAACGATTTTTTCATTTTCTGAGACATGGCTTATCAGTTTTTGATGAAGGTTGATTACTGTTATCGGAAAAATCAGGTGTGTAATAATTTGTGGTTATTGTGTACATAGTAGAATGCTTAATTTGATTCTGTGCTTTGTTTTTCCAATATTTGTTAATACATAAATCTAATTGTATTATGGTTATGTTGTAGACACTCCCTGAATGGTTTCATGAATGTCAAGAATGTTATGGAAGACAAAGCTATGTTGTATATGGGGAAAATGAAGCCAAGATTCCAATGTTTCATGTTTGCTGATGCTGCTTTTGGTATGTTTTTCTGGGTACATAAACTTTTAATTTGGTTATGGCGACCATATGTTATGATAAGTATTTGTTGCGTAATGTGGACACGGTAGTGGTAGTTTCCTTTGGTTATGGATATAATATGTAGGCTTATAGACAGAGTTTGTGGTCTAATATAATGTCCTGCTTATTAGTAGTTATGTTGAATTACATTGTTTTTAGATAACAAATACTGAGCGTATTTTTTATAAATCATGGAGATATGTTGTTTCCAATTTAATGTTTTACATTAAAAAAATCATACCTGGATCATTCCTTTTTATTCGTTCTGCATGTAACACGTCAGTAGCCATTACTTCCTATGTTTTTTCATAAACAAACTCTGGTCGAGACATGCAATCTGTCAGGATTAGTATGACATAAAACTTACGCAGGTAGTTTCCGGACCCCCATAGACTGGCTTCTAACAACCCATCAATATATTCTTTGTCATCTTCCAATAGACCCCGCGCTTGGCAAGCCTCCTTGTAGGTATTGTACGTAACATTTTCGAATTTTCTAAAGTCAACCCAATCTTGTGCGCCTGGGACTTTGTTAATCAAGACTCATAAATAGAACAGCTCCCCGGTTGACGGCGACACGTGATGTACGGATCCAATGCATGTGCCTTTCTGTCTTTTTACCCAAATCTTCTCTTCTTGTTTCAATACATAGTGTTGTGGAAACTCTTGGTAAAGTAGGCTTCTCGCTTCTTGATCCGTCCTATTTGTTTTCATCCATTGGACAAATTTCGTATCATTTACGGATGCTTTATCCAAAGTACAGTCAATGCTTTCTGAAGCATCAAATATAACCGACTGTTCGCCTTCCAAATGAAACGGCAAGCGTTCAACGGGAGGAAATCTGTAGTGGATGTCAAATTTGTAAATCCTCCATGCCGCCTCGCACGCTGAAAGATAGCGACAATCGTAATAGTCCTTGACTTCATCTACATCTTGGTCTTCTACGGCCGCCGTGGCCCTATCTGGACCCTTGTTTATATACTTGAAAAGATATTTTATGGACGCCGCCTGATTGCACCACTCCACATTAATATGTGATTGGTAGCGTCTCAACAACGCTGGATTGTAAGGTACCACGTATCCGTTGTGTAATTCTGACCCGCTCTTTGTTACTGTACATCCATCGTTCCTCCTTTTATAAAGTGCGTATCCACTGTCATCTATGACTGTCGAATCGTTAAATTCCTTAGGGAATCTCTTTGTGCACTTGTTTTTTACGGTACAGGGGCAAGTTGGCCGTTGGGGGCCACATGGCCCATGCATCATATGATCAGTAACAATTTCATACAGTTCCGGGTCTTCATTTTTATCCGGTATCTCCGCTGAAATAAATCGATCAATTTGGCTTGTTGTCTTGATTTTATCTTTTTCTTCCAAGAAAAGCAGTATATGAGCATGTGGTAGACCTCTTTTCTGGAACTCAACGGTATAAACAGCTGCATCAAGATGATAATGTTAAGTAATGTATATAATCAATGATAATTGACGCAGTTACTCTACATTTTTCTAATAGAAATATGATAATACCTGCTTTTAAATGTCCAAAAAAATGGCGGTCTTTAAAATCTCTCATTAGACTGTCCAACTTTTGTTTAAATACCCTGGTTATTGCATCAGGCCTGTCCTCAGACTTCAACCCCTTATCTGCGACAAACCGTGCAATTTCTGGCCAATTTGGATTGCATGTGAATGTGATAAACAGGTCAGGATATCCGTAAACCTTGCATATTGTCATTGCATCTAAATAGTTTTGCATCATATATCTTGGGCTCCCAGTAAATGACGATGGTAATATAACCTTTTTCCCACGTAATGTCACCCCAGAATCTTCTTGCTCTGCCAATTTTGCAAGTTTAGAATATGTTTCACTCCTCAAATCCTTCTGTTGATTTTTAACAAACGACATCCTTTCAGATTCTATCATAGTGTAAGCGTCAACAATAAATTGTTGGCATAGCCTCCTTGCATTGAGTATCATCGAGAAAACTCCTGCCCTTTCTTGTAGCCGATATGCAAAATACTCCCTCATTGTTACGCGATTTTTTTTGTTTGTTGGTGTGTAATCAGTAACGCCTACATGATATATGTCTGTCCAGTAACCATCCTCTGCATATGGGAACAACAATGGGTATTGTAATGCCAGATATGACGGGTGCAATTCACTAATTCTTCTAAGCCCTCCTTCTTGTAAGTGTAAAATAATGTCTCTTTTGTGTGCTGTCGCGTCAAAGTCCCCAACTATGAGTCCTCCAATTTCATCAGCTGTGGGTAGGTTATAATTTCTACCATCTCGTTCTCGTGTACCGATAAGGCGTAATTTGAATTTGTTTTCGTCACTTTTCCTGACTAATCATTCCCCGGCCATTCTGAACTGACCAACTAATGGATTGATGGTATCCAGCATGTCCCGTAAATCTATAGTCAATTGGTGGTCTATGTTATAGTTGGTCGATGTCGATGAGCTGTCGATGGTACTGCATGAAATGAATATAGTTATATTAGTATGCTGTCGTTTATGCAAGTAATATATAAACAACATGTACAAAATGACAAAATAATCAACGTTGTCATACCTGACACAATTAATTCTATTCTGTATTTCATTTTTTGAGTCGTAAATATATAACTGTGCAAAAACAGGAGGTTTGTTTCCCTCTGGTAACAGACTCCCCATTCTATGATAATTTTCACCTTGTATCCTGTAACAATATGCTCCATATCCTTGATTAACAGATGTGTCCTGTCTTGCACCCATGGATGTGAATGAAAACATCGAATTATATCGTCTGATATTATCAACAAAATCCTTGCTTTTTGGATGTTCACCATCCATAAGCTGTCTCAACAATTCAGGTGGATTCTTAACTTCATTTCCTAATTTCACTTTTCCTTTTCCACAACATATAGAGTAAGTATCTTCGTTTGAAGACGTCGATCCTACCATAGCCTCAGCATGCCACAGTAATGCATCGCACGATTGACATGTGAAAATAGGATCTACATGGTCAAAATAATCTGTAAACGTATAATGAATTAAATAAATTATTATTTAAAAAAAATGAAAAAATAAATAAAATAAAACTTATATATTTTTTGGTACTGAATGGTGTTTTTTATACGGATTTGTCTAATGGCTTTACCATTAGATATGCCTTTAAATTGGTTTTTATGTGCTTCTTGATTGTTTGCAGAAGATGTGGTATTTAAACCCTCCCGTCTTGGTATTTTTTGCACGGGTGCTTTCATTTTATCATGTAGTCTCTGTGATTTGCGTTTTGCAATGTGTACACCAGGTTGAATAGTTCCAAGATAGGTAGGCTCTTTAGGCATGGCTGTAAAAAAAATGAATAAATAAAAAGACGAAGCGGAAATAACTGTTAATTATTTGCTGGAGGAATTATAACATTATTACGTGTTTTGGTTAGATCTTTGAATGGACGTCCCCTCGGTCTTTTTGTGGTTTCTGTGGCTGTTGTTGTTTTGGGTTGTGAAATCGTGCGAGTTGGCCGTATGCTGATATCGGTAGGATCTGTTGTAAAATGAAGTTGTATTAACATGATCAAATAGTTTTCATTGCAAGCAAATATAGTGTGTAAATATCATGTTGGATAGTTTCAGTTAATTAAATGACCTGTTTCGTTTGGGTATATCGGTGGTCGGCCTATGCATTCAGACGTTATTTTTTTTGGTTTGAGAAGGCATGCGAGTTGGCCGTAGACTGAGATCATTAGTATCTGTGTCAAATTGCATCATGAATGTTAGTTGAAACTACAAAACATGATATTTACATGCTGAATTATATTACAATGATAATTATTTGATAACGTTAATGCAAATTCAATTTACAGCAGATCCTCATGATATCAACATACGGCCAACTCACACGCTTTCTGATGCGCGTGATGTGTCGTTGCGGTTTAGCAGTTTTAATGCCTACTCAAGTTTTAAATTTATATTTAGCCGACTTATCAATAACACACACACTTAACGAGCAGTGTACCCGGTCAGTATGAATATAACGGTAAGTAGAGTGTCGATCACTAAGAGTGGAACGTATTATCTCGTTATTCTAATCAGTATTTTAATATCCTAACGCAAGGGGTTTCAGCCTGAGAGACTGGCACGATTTGTTTGCAATTAAATAATAAAATAAACCAATAGGCACGAATCAGCAAGTAGCACACACGTACACAGATAAATACTCGAGACAATAAGAGGGCTATCCTTATGATTAAGTAGATTGTCACTTGTTTTATTGATAGCTTTATATGAAGTGTATGTAGTTAACCCTTTCTCGTTGGTCCTATTCTTATCGGCGAGTAAACCCTTAATGATTACTTATGCCTAAAAGTTATTCCTAAGTGATCAATTTAGTAATAACCGTGGGAGCCACATTATTTTCCGTAGTCAAATGCCCGCAAGCCACTAATAAACACAGAGGTGATCAATGCACTAATAAGTAGTAACCAAAGACATCAACATATAAACTTTAATTGATGGGAAAGCAAGTATTAAAGGGAGTGCAATCTTTCGTTGTCACATTACACAGGCCACCAATCCTGATGAATTAAAGTTTGCTAACACAATAAAACAAAACTACTTAATGAATTAAACACATGCAGCACCTTCTTACAACTCTTGTATCTTCGTTTGGTGTGTCTTGTGCTGCCTCCTTGACTGAATTCGTCCTAGGGTTCTGCTGCTTCGGTCTTCGAATCTAATATATTGCTCTCGAAATTCGTCTGGTCTTGGGGTATTTATAGTTTCTGTCTGAGGGAAGATGCGGCGCATCTAGTAAGTAGATGCGGCGCATTGACTTAACTTCGCGTGGGGTCCAAGATTATAATATTCAGGAATATTCGTACACCGCCAGAAGATGCGGCGTAACTCCATGATTAGATGCGGCGCATGTCCTCTTGTATCTTGGATCGTATCTGGTGATATCTTGATAGAGATGCGCCGTATGTAATGAGTGAGATGCGGCGCATCTGGAGCAGATTGGTCTTGATCTTCTTCATTTCAGTAGACTCTTAACTTCTTGCATGTTTTGCTCCATAATTAGTCCAAAATCGCTAAGTTTCACCAAATGCTTGTTTTTACCTGAGAATTACAAAAGTAAACGATTAAGTATCAATCCTCATACATAATATAGTAAAACAAGTCAAATTAATAGGATAAATGATAGTAATAAAATATACTTATTTGAGTTCATCAAATATCCCCCCACTTGAACTTTACTTGTCCCCAAGTAAACCTTAGAATTTCTCTTATGAAAATGTATCCTAAAAGATGTTAGGATTTATTTTTATATTTAAGCATGTATTCGTTTATTTCATAATCACACAACTAAACACTTAACGAATTAGAAGTAAAATAAAATAAGTTGATAAAAGCAAATCTAATCGTTTAACTGTCCAGTCGTGACGAATATTCTATCATAAGCTTGGCAAGTATACACATCTCCTCCACTAAAGCTAAGGAATAACAAGTCTAAAGCGGTAAAAAGGGTTTTCAGGCTTAAGGGTTAATTATTCTCTTAATCACTATCGATCTCAAATTCCAGAAAAGGCGACAAAATCACAAATACATGATCGAATCCACGAACACGATACTTGCAATTGCTCAAATCCTTAACTCGAATAGGCTAAAGATAGGTCCAAACTTCACCAATAATAATATATCAAAACGGCGACAAAATCATAAATACATAGCCGAATCCACGACTACGATACTTAAGATTGCTCAAATCCCTAATCTCAATAAATCAAAGGTTTGGTTGGATAAAGAATAATAAAGGGTATGGATAACATTTGGGATATAAATTGGTGTAAAATGAAAAATAAACAAAACAAATAAATTAAAATCCTAAGTGTGGTTAATCACTATCCCAACCATCCCATGAATAAGACTCATATCATTGAATAACTCACGCATTAACACTTGAAACACACGCTTTAGGTAGACACGAATTATACTCAACAAGATCTTAATCAAAGAATAAACCTTAATTGGCGTTCCCATAACTGCCAATTCCCATTCAATCCATAGATATAGTACAACAAATAGTGGTGATATCGACCACTTAATACAAAACTTTACATAAGTTGGTTAAAACAAACTTCCAACTTTTCTTTTTTTTTTCGATTTTTTTTTTTTTTTTTTTTTTTTTTTTCAAACATAGACATAGATGTGTAAAATTTCACCACATCACTATAATGATAATTCTGGATAATTTTTCCATACTTTTCATACTTCAGAAATAACGGTAATAGTGAAAGTAGTAAACACACGAAAAATAAACTCAAAGATATACAATATTTACTTTCACTCCAATTGCATTGTGCAATTTCCCGACCTAACCATAGATAATGAATTACGCACGCGAACACAGGTAATGTAAGGAAACACACTTTGCCTATAGCAATTAACCAACCACGGATTCTAATCTACAGGGTAGGCTAAGGTGTAAGGGTGTAACGAAACATTTTAAACATAGGTGTAAGAAACGAAAGGAATGACTCTGAGTGTTTTTCTAGGGTATCTTACTCTAAAAATGAGAGTAACAAAAGGGTTTATACGGGGGTTAACTAACCAGTGTAGTTAGTTAATAACACATAACATATAATAGGCTATTTGGGTGTAATCCTAGAATTTTACCAATTTAGACAAGTCATTCCAATTATATAAATAATACTCATTATGGTGGTCTCGAATAGTATACAAGCCAAGTTCTAAAGTTTACAAGTCACCGGCACACTCATAGATTTGTGAATTTTGAAAAATCACAATTTTTGAAAATAACGTCATGTGTGCAGCTATGCAACTTAGATCTTAAACAAAAACATGCTAAAAATTTTAAGTTTGATATATTAAGCACATTTTAAGCATAATTTTTGAAAAAGTTTAGGACAAGTAGTTGTTAAGTGTTCTAATTCTCCAATCCCCCCACTTAAGTTAAACAACGTCCTCGTTGTTTGTATAAAAGGTTAAAAACTGGAAAATAAAAGAATTAGAACAGGAAAACTCCCCTGAGATTTGCTCGGTATGATCCTCCATTAGTATAAGAGCAAAAATCATCTTCTTGTGGATGAGAACGTTAAAGCTTCATACTTGATGTATCCACAGGAAATCCAGGAAACTATAATACCACCAACACTTTAAAACACACCTAAGATAAGAAAGGTTCAAACTTGCATAATACATTAGTAGTTAGGAAAAATAAAACTTAAAAATTAAAACTGAAAATCATCAGGTCAGTCGATGCGCCGTATCTTATGGA
This sequence comes from Artemisia tridentata subsp. tridentata, assembly GCA_021014915.2. NCBI lineage: Eukaryota > Viridiplantae > Streptophyta > Magnoliopsida > Asterales > Asteraceae > Artemisia > Artemisia tridentata. The sequence continues at coordinate 324,773,608 of CP139504.1, read as the reverse complement.
AGAAGATACGCCGTATCGAGCCTGGAATTAATACGGATCAGAATAAAGATGCGCCGCATCCTTAACCAGGGATGCGCCGCATTAAAATAAACTGATAAATAGTTTTAAAGTCGAAAATAAAAATGCAGAAAAATAAAATAAGATATGACCATTGCAGGAGATGCGTCGCATCTCAGAATTGAGATGCGCCGTATCCTCATGCGGGCCTGACTGACTCGACACAAAAAACAGAATAATAAAAATTCTCCGGGTTGTCTCCCGGTAAGCACTTGTCTTTATTCCAGAGTCTTCAAGTTAGACTCACGTTCAGCTCTTCAATAAGTCCTTGTCACGGTCCATCCTTCTTCCTTCATTCGAAAGATGTTCCCGTATAGCTCCGCAACGTTTTCTTCCGTTCGACTTAATCTAATATAACTCTTGGTCTTTACTGCAACATATTCCTCATCGGGTCCCAAAGAGTATTTGATGATTTTAAATTTCTCAGTAATCATTGCGGGTGGCTTATTGTAAGGGATCCCAAGTAGTTGACACTTTCTTTTGGTGAATTCTTCTTCGTCCTTGTCAACAAACTTAAAATAAGGATCCTTAATCAAATAGTCGTCTAATTCCTCAATCAACGACTCATTATTATTATCATCTTGAATCGCCTCCCATTCTCTTTCCAAATCATATTGTAACCGTCGACTAAGCTTCGTGAAATCATCAAACTGTTTATGCACCCATTCCCAGAAAGTAGTATCCGATGTCCCCTTAAGTCCTTTCAAGCGTTCAATTCTGCCCTTTTCTTGTAAAGCCTCCGATTTTTGTGGGCATTCTTCAACATTATCGTACCATTCATAATCTTCAAAGTTTACATCGTTTCCAACCCGTTTCATCCCAATTATACTTCCCCCATTACAGGTTCCATCACTCTTATAATCACAGGTCGGCCAAACACTACTCCCATCCTTGAAAACGAAGGGTGTACAGGTATGATTAATGTGCTCAACATCCCATGGTTTATCTCAAACCCATGGTACTTGGTCATTCCATTCGTAGCACCAGGTGTTTTTGAAATCATCATAAGTCTTAAATCCTGGTAGATCTCCAGTTAGCACATCATCGTCGACTCGAAGAAGGTAGTTAAATTCTTTGAACTGCTTGCACAAGGGTGTCTCATAATCGAACACATCAATGTCTATTCTGAATAACTCTTCAATGCCTTCATTGATTGTTGAATCATGAAGTGACGACCCATAATCGCTTTCTACTTCTTCATCTTCTCCTCTCATCCAATATACCCATAATGCATCCTTAGTAGCTCGATCCATACTCTTATGGTTATTAAACTTACTAGCCAACCACTCTGAAAAATCAACATCGTTAGGATCGTGGTTAACGTCAAAGCAAGCCTTCCCAATCATATTCCTTCTTATCTCCATGAACTCGTTAAATTGCTTCTTAAAACTCCGTGTCAACCATGAAGTCATAATCTGTTTGACTTCATTTGCAGGGGCGAATTCCGGACTACCATATTTAAGTTCTAGCCAATCATTGAGGGAGAGATCAATCAATCGTACCAACCTGCCACGAAATAGTAACTCCGCCAAAGCATAAATTCCATCATTGTCCAGATATTTCTCATTTAATCCCCAGTACTGCTCGGAATATGGCATGTAAGAGTTTTGGGTATTGCCTCCACCACAGCTTTCGTTGCTTGAATCCATGTATGCAAGATAGAATTTCCCATCATCTTCTTCGATAGTAGTCCAGTTCAATCCTTTGGATTCAATGATAGGCCATAAGAGCGACAATTCATCTCCAGTGTACCTCACAAATACATCATAAGAGAACACCCCTTCGTCAATGTTGCACAAACGCATGAATTCCTTAAAAGCAGCTTCAAGAGGAGTCTCCCAAAAGAATAAATCCGTATCAATCATGAGCACATTGAAGTTGACATCATCAAAAACCTTCACATCGAATGAATCCGAAAGCAAGAGTTCCTTAGCAAGATATCCGTTTACTGAGATATCTTCCATAGCAAAACCTGTCATCATAGGTAAAATCATCAGTAGGATTTGTTCGCTAGAAGAGAAATTAACGAATATAGAAACGGATATAAGAATGCAAATTTCTGATGTCTGCACACGATGCGCCGTATCCAAAAAGTTGGATACGCCGTATCTTATAATCGTTAAAATTAGATCAGACTTTTATCCAGAAAATAGATACGCCGCTTAGAATTTAAGAATGCGCCGTATCGAATTTATTAATCAAAAATCGATATTTATTTAAAATTAAATACGTCGTATTAACGAAAGTTAATGCGCCGTATTTTCGTTACGTTTAAAAATACGAGATTTTTGATTCAGAAGATGCGCCGTATCGATAGAGATCGATACGTCGTATCTGTTTAATAATTCGCAAACTGTTTTTAATTAAAATAATAGATACGCCGTATCTGCTAAAGCAGATGCGTCGTATGGCGTTAACGTTTAGAAATTTTTTTTTCAAAAACAGATACGCCGTATCTGCTAAAGCAGATGCGTCGTATTACTTTATCGCTTAGAAAAAAAAAAATTTCTTATTAAAAACAGATACGCCGTATTTTGGGGAAAAGATGCGTCGTATCGAATTAATTAAACGCGTTGTATTTAAAAAAAATTAAACGCAATACGCCGTATCTGAGAGATCAGATGCGCCGTATCGTTTGATTTAGCACAGTACAACGATAGCAGAACAGAAAAAATACGAAAAATAAAAACAAAAATTAAAACACACAAACAAAAATAAACACAAAAACAAAAATAAAAGCAAACAAATAACACACAAAACAACAAATATGCAAAATAATACAATGATGCAATTAATCTAATAAAAAGAAAAACCTAATTAAAATACTAATCAAATTAACAGATAATAACAATTCACTCCCCGGCAACGGCGCCAAAAAACTTGATGCGCGTGATGTGTCGTTGCGGTTTAGCAGTTTTAATGCCTACTCAAGTTTTAAATTTATATTTAGCCGACTTATCAATAACACACACACTTAACGAGTAGTGTACCCGGTCAGTATGAATATAACGGTAAGTAGAGTGTCGATCACTAAGAGTGGAACGTATTATCTCGTTATTCTAATCAGTATTTTAATATCCTAACGCAAGGGGGTTTCAGCCTGAGAGACTGGCACGATTTGTTTGCAATTAAATAATAAAATAAACCAATAGGCACGAATCAGCAAGTAGCACACACGTACACAGATAAATACTCGAGACAATAAGAGGGCTGTCCTTATGATTAAGTAGATTATCACTTGTTTTATTGATAGCTTTATATGAAGTGTATGTAGTTAACCCTTTCTCGTTGGTCCTATTCTTATCGGCGAGTAAACCCTTAATGATTACTTATGTCTAAAAGTTATTCCTAAGTGATCAATTTAGTAATAACCGTGGGAGCCACATTATTTTCCGCAGTCAAATGCCCGCAAGCCACTAATAAACACAGAGGTGATCAATGCACTAATAAGTAGTAACCAAAGACATCAACATATAAACTTTAATTGATGGGAAAGCAAGTATTAAAGGGAGTGCAATCTTTCGTTGTCACATTACACAGGCCACCAATCCTGATGAATTAAAGTTTGCTAACACAATAAAACAAAACTACTTAATGAATTAAACACATGCAGCACCTTCTTACAACTCTTGTATCTTCGTTTGGTGTGTCTTGTGCTGCCTCCTTGACTGAATTCGTCCTAGGGTTCTGCTGCTTCGGTCTTCGAATCTAATATATTGCTCTCGAAATTCGTCTGGTCTTGGGGTATTTATAGTTTCTGTCTGAGGGAAGATGCGGCGCATCTAGTAAGTAGATGCGGCGCATTGACTTAACTTCGCGTGGGGTCCAAGATTATAATATTCAGGAATATTCGTACACCGCCAGAAGATGCGGCGTAACTCCATGATTAGATGCGGCGCATGTCCTCTTGTATCTTGGATCGTATCTGGTGATATCTTGATAGAGATGCGCCGTATGTAATGAGTGAGATGCGGCGCATCTGGAGCAGATTGGTCTTGATCTTCTTCATTTCAGTAGACTCTTAACTTCTTGCATGTTTTGCTCCATAATTAGTCCAAAATCGCTAAGTTTCACCAAATGCTTGTTTTTACCTGAGAATTACAAAAGTAAACGATTAAGTATCAATCCTCATACATAATATAGTAAAACAAGTCAAATTAATAGGATAAATGATAGTAATAAAATGTACTTATTTGAGTTCATCAACATACGGCCAACTCACACGCTTTCACAGCCCAAAACAACATCAGGCACATAAACCACAAAAAGACCGAGGGGAGGTCCATTCAAAGACTGAACCAAAACATATAACATAGTTATTATTCCATCAACAAATAATTAACAAATATTTTGTATCGTTGTCTTTTTATTTTTCACATCTGGTACCCATGTTGCTGGCATATGCGTTAAGATGTTGTTGACATTGTTTGAAAAAGGCGCGCATGTTGGCCGTGTGCTGAAACTATTGGTACCTGTCGTAAATTGAAGTTGCGTTAATACAATAAAATATTTTTCATCGAACATAGACAGAGTATATAAATATAATGCTGTGTAGTTGTAACTAACTGAATTACCCATTGCGATTGGATATATTGGTGGCCGTCCTCTGCTTACATTTGTTTGTTGCGCCTTTCGTTTTGGTTTTCCTCTTGGTCGAATTGCTAAATCATTTGATATAGTTGCCATGATGCTAATAAATCAATTATACTGTAAACTCGTTTGAACTGTTGACAGTATCAAATGGTTGTGGAAAGATATTGAAAATATTTAACTTGTAAAAAAATATATAATCTATAATGAATATCTTTTAAATTTAAACAAAATTTGATATGCCATATATATCTATTACTATAAAGTAGCAATTTTATCAATGTGTTTTCAGTATAAACTTATCTCTGGAAATGATTTACGCATATCATATATGTAGGGTATAAGATAATTGACAAAGTTTAAATATATTTAGATACTTCTACTATTTAAATACAATAATATATAATGAAAGATGCCGATCTACTGGCATAATGTTTCCAATGGCACAATTCCAAATTTTAGATGATCTGATGAAAATTACTGGCTCGTCCAAACTGCATGATTGTATGCGCGTGTGGTTTGTGCAACAGGCACATGAAGACTCGTTCTGTGCAAAATTGATACACGCTTGTTGTGAGCATCTCAGGAGAGTGATGGCGAAGAACCGAGTGATGATAGCTGACATGGAAGCATTAGGGCACCGTGGAGTCGCATTAGACTCACTCGATGCTTTGAAAAAAACTCAAGAGAGGCATCGGGCATTGCTTGAACTGCTAGGTTATTTGTGTGCTCAAGCCAAAGCCGGTGTCCGCGAGGAAGAGGGTAATGCCATGAAGATGAACGATTTTAACTAAGTTGTTTTAGTAGTTTTTTCCCTATACAATGTTTGATTTCGATATTTGCTTTATGTATTAAGTAAGTCAATTGGCTTGATCTATTTATTTTGTCGATTTGTTAGAAAACTTACACGAACCTTAATGATTATTCATAATTGTGGTCAATGGTTCTAATAGTATGCACAATCAAAAAAAAATCACGGCACATGACATCTACAATCAAAACAACCATTTAAATAACATAATATTCTGAACATAAAAGAAAAATTAAGAAATAAACAAACTGTTTTCAATATCTTTGAAAACATCAGCAATTTTTTGTTGTGTTTCTGCTATTGTTGCATTCCGAGCAACAATGTTCTGTTGTCGATGCTGGATGATTTCTGTATCTATCCTGTTCCGTTCTTCATCCCTCCTGTTCTGTTCTTCAAGAGTCTTTATACGTTGATTGTAAAGATCAATCAACGTTTTTTGAGTCGCATGAGCGCCGCTTGAATGCATTTTATCCCATATATGCTGGGGTATGACGTAAATTTTGTACTTCTCGGGCATTGGAGGAACATCACCACATCTTGGTTTTTTAGCGTCATTCGATTTAGGGTTTGATCAGGATGACGCCATTGAATAATCAAGTAAATACTGTAGTAACTTAGAATAGTCAAAAGGATAATAAAAAGTGGTTGTTATCTCTTTGTATTTATAGACTCCTTAAAAGTCACAATGTTTGTATTGAAAAGACACGACATTTAATTGAACAGTCGCTTTGTTTCCAGATTTATGTTTTCTATACATACATTTATGCATACACAATAAACATAATGTTAAATATTAAGATTTTATTCAAATTGAATAAACATAACCTTTATTGTGTCGAATATATTCAATTCGAAAGTCGATTTATTTCCAAATTAGTATTTCCTATAAATATGTTAATTTATATTCATTAAAGATTTTAAATTTAAATGGAAAGTCATGTTATTTTTAAATTCGTGCTTCCTATAAACCTGTTTATGTATTATAGATAAAAAAAACTAAATCATAATTTTCCTATTTAATAATTATGCTCGCACATCTGCACAAACAGTTTGTACTGTTGGATAGACGTCCCTTTAAAGTTTCCGCAGTTCATAATACTAAAGTTTAGTACTGCTACCAATATATTTGTACTGTTAGATAGACGTTGGTACTGGGCCGAATTAGTGACATATCCGTTGAGGACTTATGTTGATTGTGTACATGTTATTGGGTACTCCTCTTCTTATTTGGATTATTTATTTGTTTCATTAATACTGCTGGCTCAAAAAAGTTAATACGTTTTAACTCATGAGAACCAAAAAATGTATTTTTAAAAGAATCAACCAACAATCTACCAACATTAAACATAAAATATGTATTTTTAAAACAATAAAGGCTGACAAATACGATCGAACACGAAAAAAAAACTACAAACAATTATAGTTGTCCATCTGTTTTTTAACATTCTTTATCCTCTCTTGATACTCCAATATCTTCTTCTTTTGTTGATCAATAGCCTCTTTACACTCCAACACTGTTTGTTCATCGCGTGCGATTCCTGCCTCCATCTCTGCTATCCGTCGTCTAAGTTGGGAAATATATCGTATTGGTAGGAAATATCTCACAACCGCTGCGTCTGTTTTTGGATCTGATGAAATCTCCTTTGTTGGGGAAACGCTTCTTGGACGTTTGTTTGGCGGATTTGATGAGGAAAAAAACAAACGACCCATTGGAAACTATTATTGTTAACCTAAAGTAGAAAAGAATTGTAATTGTTTGATTGCTTTCGAATTCGATCCAGCATTTATAGGTGCGGAAAGGGTGTATAAGCTATGATGAGTATATTTTAAATTTAACCAATATCCTGTATACCATGTTTATCAATTACCATATATTAGCATGCATATTATCCTATTTAAATATAAGATTATATCCCGGAATGATTTACGCATATTATGTATTTAGAATAAAAAATAATCGTATTAGAGTAAAAAATAGTGGTATTATTTGCATCTAATGAAAGTTAAACACGATGTATAAAACTACTGAACAAAATCGAGCATACACTTGTTTATAAACACAAACCATTGTTAGGTACATTAAAAGGCGTAAAGGTTGTATAAGCTATGAGAAGTATATTTTAAATTTAACCAATATCCTATATACCATGTTTATCAATTACCGTATATTAGCATGCATATTATCCTATTTAAATATAAGATTATATCCCGTCATGATTTACGCATATTATGTATTTAGAGTAAAAAATAATCGTAATAGAATAAAAAAATAACCGTATTATTTGCATCTAATAAAAATTAAAAACGATGTATGAAACTGCTGAACAAATTCGATTAACTAAAAAACATTCAAATCCTTAAACATCAATGAAAGTAATGCGTTATTTGAACTACAATTGAATTTTCCTGTGAACAACGATTACTAATAAGATGATAAAATTTCAATCTTCATCACTAAAGAAGTTTAAATCCACAAAATAGTCATCAGTTAGTTCATGACCCATCCCACGTAATTCGTTGATCATAGTTTCCGCCTTTAGGACCTTTGATTGAACCGCATTGAGAACTTGTAAAGACTCTTGAGGATCTCCAACGTTCAATTTAAGCCAATCAAGGAAAATAGACTCAGGTAGCTCATCTAATCAAAAAACAAATTAATGGACTAATAAGCTTAACATGAAAACATAAATCTATTTAGAAGATATTATAAGCATTATATACAATACCTTTATTACTTTGAGAAGATCCACCTTCTTCAAAAACCGACGTAAGAAATCTCAATGCATCGTCCACCTTGGTATTTGGATCTTTACTGCGTCGATCATGTACCCCATCGTCAATACTTGGTTCTGTCACATGTTTTTTTCCACGAACCGTTTGCTCTTCGCACTTTGAATCAGTGCGAGGCGCATGTGATTTTTTATCTTGAGATATTTTAGGGTTTGATGAATCCATAGGAATAGTTATTTTACATATAGTTCATCATTGTATAATTCAATTATATAGCTCATCATTAATTCGGAATAGTCATTACTGGGCTCGTTTTGTTGGGCCAGGGTTTTTCATATATTTATTAAAGAGACGCATGGAAACCATATTGATACATGGTAAAATAAACCAAATTAATGCATGATGTATTAAAACCTATATGACAACAAAATACCTCATGAACTTTCAACCATGTTTACCGTCTGTGGAGGTTTACCTATCATAGAAGCATAAACATGGATAGTAAAAATACTAATATTAATGCACAACGCATGTAAACATATACCACATTTGGATACTGGTTTATACATGGTAAAATAAAACAAATTAATATATGATGAATTAAAACCTATATAACAACAAAAATACCTCATGAACTTTCAACCACGTTTACCGTCTATGGAGGTTTACCTATCATAGAAGCATAAACATGGATAGTTAAAATACTAAGATTAATGCACAACGCATGAAAACACATTCACGGTATGTGGACGTTTACATATTATACAAACATAAGCATAGAAATTAAAAATATTACGATATATGAATAACGCATGTAAACATATACAACAATTCGATACTGATTTAGACGGTGTAAACTTTTCTTCTCGATCCAAAAAACATCAGAATCATGTTGTATAGGATTGCCTGATACAAAATGATAAATTTACAAGGTAATATAGTGTCGTACATGTGCTTACCACTGCCATACTATATTAGTACCGCTAGATATACTTGATACTGCTTTTGTGTATTTATCTTACATGTTGTTGGCACTGCCATAATCTGTTAGTATTGCTCGATATACTTGTTTCTGTTTCTGCGTGTTTATGCAACAAAAACATTACATGGCTTCAACAACAACATCATTAAAAATACTACAACCATACGAATACATTATTTGTTAATCAATGATGGTCTATGTAAACATTAGATTAATTGCACAACGATTACATAAAAATTACAACAACCCAATGGTTAAATTATATGTAACAAAACATACCTTCTGAAAGTAATTGTTTCTTCTGAATGATAATATCTTTGTGCATTGAATTCCTTCAAAAAACAACATCGAAAAGAATATAACTTACAGATAGATGTTTGTTAAAAATAACAACAAAATACCTCGTGAACTTGCAACCATGTTACCGTATGTGGGCGTTTACCTATCATAGAATCATAAGAATAGACAGTAAAAATATTAAGATATATGAATAACGCATGTAAACGTGTAGACGGTGTAAACTTCTCTTCTCAATCCAAAAAATATCAGAATCATGTTATATAGGATTGCCTGATACAAAATGATAAATTTCCATGTAAATACAGTGTCCTACATATGGTTAGCACTGCTATACTATATTGGTACTGCTAGATATACTTGATACCGCTTATGTGTATTTATTTTACACGTGTTGGCACTGCCACAATCTATTAGTACTGCTCGATATACTTGATACTGTTTATGCGTGTTTCTGCAACAAAACATTACATGGCTTCAACAACAATATCATTAACAATACAACAACCATACGAATAGATTATTTGTTAATAAATGATGGTCTATGTAAACATTAGATTAGTTATACAACAACTACATAAAAATTACAACAACCCAATGGTTAAATTATATGTAACAAAACATACATTCTGAAAGCAGTTGTTTCGTCTGAATGGTAATGTTTCTGTGCATTAGATTGCTTCAACAACAACATCAATAAGAATATAACAACTTACAAATAGATGTTTGTTATATTTACGATTGTACATGCAACCATTAAATTAATTATACAAAAACAAAAGTAAAATTACAGCAACACATTGGTTAAACTATATATAAAAAACACACCTTCTGAAATCGTTGTGCAAGTGTTTTTGGCTTGAGAAGAAACGTTATATTTTCATCCACATATAGTGTAAAAGTAGGTATATGATCTTAAATATAGGAATAAAATATTTACACAAAATACATTCTAAACTTATCTTTAAAATCATATCTTCTACAAATTAAACATATTTTGGAAAAAAAACGGAATACATGTTTAGAAAATACATATATCATTCCAAAAATTCCGCATGGTCATCAAAGAAGAAGATTATAGTTATTTTTTGTGGTAGCTATATCACAAAAAATAATTTGGTCTAATGGTAACATTGATATATACTTAAGACATGTAAACAACCCAAGTTCGAATCTTTAGAGTCTTTTTTAAAATTTCGGGATTAAAAGTCAACTAACGAATTTTATTTGGTCAAATATTGCTTATGTGGCATGCTTAGGTGGAATAAGAGCATGATTACTCATCAATCCAACGCTTATTCATCAATCCTGCATTTGATGATGTCATACGCATCCTGTTATATATAATATGTAGATTAATGAATCTATTTATGTGCTATTTGTTATATGTTTGCTAAGACTAACGCAATTGATTCGTCGATGCATGTAGCTCTACCTACCATAGTAGGAGATAGCTAGTCTTAGTTAAATATATGCATATTAAAACCATAGATAGATTATTAATAGGGTTTTATCAACAAGTTTGCATGTGGCTACATGATTTATTTGTTAAGATTATGTGTACTTATTTGGTTATTTATTTTTATTAATTACTTTTTTTTTTTAAATTGTATGACGAGATTGTAAGCAAAAAAGGGTAATTTTTCGAATAGAAAATAAATTGACCTAATAACTATGAAACTTGATGTAATAAATTATACATATTGCAAAGTCTTATGTGCCGACAGTGGTTCGTGTAACAAATGGAAATTTTTCCAAATGTATAATTTTGATTTATTATCAATAATGCCCATTATTTAAATTTTTACATCTATTAATGAATTTTTTTTACTTAACCATTCATTTCATTATAAAAACTCAAAAGACGTTATTACGTAAATTACCAAACGAGCTCACACGCGAATCACGGAATTAAATTATACACAATACTATACCAAACGGGCCAGAAATCCCAGCCCAACATCCCTTTTTCCCGTCTACTGTTCATAATAGCCCACCACAAGCCCAACAATCCTTTAATATTTCACTTTCCATTCGACTAGACCCACTCCAAATGGACTCGTTTTCTTCCAATTTTGAAACACGACACATATGTATTTTTGCACCACCTAATTCTTCCCCCACCAAAGAATTAGGGTGCCAAGTTTTAGCTCTTAAGGTGAACGTTTGATACGTTTAATAGGATCAAAGTAAATGGTCATTGAACACCCATTCGACACATCAAATTTCACCAACTCATCCGTTTTGACCCAAAATTGTTCCTACTTGGTTCTAATATTTTCCTTAGTTCTTAAACGTGTTAGTAAGTGTATTTAACAACCAAGAGACCCATGTTACACGACCAAACAAATTTTGGACCTATAACATATCCTAGTCGACATATATAATTCACACACAACTCCCACTTGTTTTCCCTATACACACAACTCTAAATATATCACACAATCTTCTTAAAGTCCATATCTCTTACATACTCCCTGCCATCCTACTGTTCTCACAAGTTGCATTGATTAAAAATTCATATAACACATATACGTGTTATATATTGTTCGTATAAGCATTCACTAGTTTATCACCTCTCCCACACAACTCCCTTACATGTTTTCAAGTCTCTTTCATCATTTACAAACCACAAAATGATCAGAAGCAATCACCATCTCCTTTGGAAGCTTGTTCAAAAGATATAGGGTTATATATAAATCGTATAACTAGTTATAGCAATTTGTGGAATTTTTCTTGTGTTCTAACTCCTCCATACGCATTCCTTCACCACCCTAGAGGTGTTGTAAGTCCCCTCGTATCATTTCTAGTTCATTTCTATACGTTTCAACTCACCATGCATGGAGTATTCAATCTTGTCGAACGTATATGTTTTGCATTTATTTTTACGTATTTCGTTTAATACTAGAACTCAAATCATGGTTTGCCTCCCTTGTTGAAGGCCTAGGAACCATGAAATGCATTCACGTCACATTTATTTCCTCACAACATGCATATTTCGACACCCTTTTGAACCATCATCACACGTATAAAAACACAACACTTAAAAATTTTCTAAGTCTTTTCTATTAGAAACTGTCCCAAGCGACCACCAAAATAGCCATGTAAAACTCAATCCAACTTAACGATACCCCATTATTTTTACACAACCTATTTCTCCTTGCTACAAACTAAAAGTTTAACGTTGATACTTTGTAATGATAAGCTCGTTTAACACCTTGAAATTGGCCAAAGTGAAGCGACACACACCATTTTAAAAAAAGTTTATATATTTCGAATTGGGTTATAAGCCCAATAAGCTCTTTTTAAGCAAACCGTATAAGCTGAACCAAAAATCTCTTTTGATATGAAATTAGTACATTAAAAATGGGCTTAAGGATAAGCCCAACTTGCCTCAAAGTCCACGGATCATTAAACGTTAACGGGCCTTTAATTTAGCTCGTTAAAGCCCATTAAGTGAAAAATAAGCCATTTTGGAAAATAAGCTTTAATAATCTTCATTAAGCTACAAAAAAATTCGGATAAATTTTCCCCATAATTTTTGTACTTTTGGACTAAAATTGCAAACTAGTTTCACTTTCAAGGACTAAATCTGCCAACTGTTAAAAACAAGGACTGAAACTGCCAAAATGGAAACATTAAGGTAGAAAATGATGTTATATTGAATTCCAAGCTCAAAATGTTATTTTGGACAAGTAGTGGACTATAAATACAAGTTATATTTAACTAAGGACTAACAGTGCAACGCTAATGCTGTTAGGGTGTAAAGTGTAAAAACAGGAAAAGGAGAACGACCAACATAATGTATTTGAAATTTTCATTTCTATATTTCATTTTACGATTCCCCGTCACGTCACGTGCATTTTTCTATGTTTTAGTTACTTATTATATAACGTTACGTTATTTATATATAACGAGATTTAAACGATTTAACTTAACGTTTTGTTTCACCACTTTCGAGGAAACGATATTATTGGATCTAAATAACATAAAAATAAGATAATATTATATATAATATTATTTTTAAACTTTAAGCATTTTAAGCATATCACACTCACATCACCAGTCAATCGTTATCCATTTTTCACTTTCACAATCACTATTCGTATTTAGTCAAAATTCTCAGACTTTACCATTATTCAGGTCGTGTGTTAGAGCCGTTCCCATAACTTACTTGATTTTACATTTCACCTTGCCAGTTACGCTCAAGGTGAGTCATAGCCCCACTTTTACTCGTTTAATAACTTTATAATCTTTGGGGGAGATACATGCTCGTTTTACTTAAACTCATTACTCGCTTTACATGGTTGATTATTCAAAATGTTTCTTGTCTATCTACATTACTTTGGTATGTAACTACCTACATTTCAGGGTGCGTAACCACCTACACTACTTAAGTACTAGATATCTACACTGCTTGGGTACGTAACTACCTACACTACAGGGTGCGTAACCACCTACACTGCTTGGGTACGTAACTACCTACACTATAGGGAGCGTAACCTCCTATACATAGCTAGAAAACCTTTTCGGTTGCATGAACTTAGTGCTAGTGTAATAGACATTATTATTTATGTGTCATCAGGGTGATGGTCACATGCTTCACTTATGGTCCAACTATACTGCTTTACATAAACCTATGAACTCACCAACCTTTGTGTTGACACTTTTTAGCATGTTTTTCTCAGGTGTATAATTGATTGACATATGATGATGCAAGGCAGTGCGTGGCAGGGGCATAGGCCTACTTTTGGAGTGTACACGTAACACTCATGACCAGGGTTTTTGTACAATGGGAGAACTAATAGAAATCATGGGCCTTATTTTTCCGCAATTCAATTTTGTAAAACTCATGTTTTATTCAATGAAGCTTTTAAAACGAATTTGATAAATTCGTTCTCTATTACTTATGTTATGATCCAGTTAAGTAGCACCCTAGATGTTATTACCGCTGCGATCTGACTTTGGGGGGTGTTACAGATTGGCATCAGAGCTAAGGTTATAGGGAATTAGGTACACATAAAACCTAGACTATAACCATTTTTTACAAAAACTCAACCTATGACCGCCAGTGCCAGCCTGCCTTACTTGTCACTTTACTTGCTACTCTATTTATTGTTTCAGCAAGCCTAGCATATACTTGCATGCTACTTTGATAACATATGCTCTTATGTTAATTGTATACATATACATATGTACTTGTATTATAACTAATACTTTCTAGCCTTATACTAAAGATTATAAGTTTCTCCTATATACTTACACATACATACCATACTTGTCACAAACTATGTCTTCTCTTATGAAATCTTACTATTCAACTCTGATTTTAAACCTTCGCCATATTCTACGTTAACTGTCATTCGACTCTGAGTCTGAACACTCATTTTATTCCTTTGAAACACTTATATCACTATAGGAACCCACCCATTTAATTGGAGACGACTTTTAAATCTATAACAAGCTCATTTTATTATATCTCTCTGTTATTGATCATCTTGATTTAATTCTTTACATTCACACTCTATTTGTGATGCTTGCCATTCATATGATGATTTCTCTTGCTAAATATCGTCATTTGTGCTTTTTGTAGACAAATGGCTCCACGTAAATCAAACCGTACTCACAACACAAATAATGCCACTCCTCCTCCAAACGTAGTCAACCAACCAACTTTGGCACAACTTGTGGCACAGCAGGTGGCAGAAGCCATGGCCGCTGCTGCGAATGTGGGATCAAGCACTAAGACCGGTGACAGAGCCAAGAGAACCACTACTGTTAGTCAAGCTTGCAAATACAAGGAGTTCCGTACTTGTGATCCAGGAAGTTTTGGAGGAACTGAGGGAGCTGTCAGCTTAGCCAGGTGGCTAGAAAAGTTGGAAACTGTGTTTCGCATCTGCAATTGTGAAGAAGAATCCAAGGTTAAGTTTGCCTCGTACACTTTGACAGGCAGTGCTTTAATGATTGCGTGGTTTTGTAACCTTACAACAGGTTTTACCTCTCGAGGGATCTCAAGAGGCTTACAACCCCACCAGGCAGTGTACCTGACCGATGTAGTATAGTGTAGTGGTAAGTACGGGGGATTGATCGTTCTCCACAGGGAATAGTGTTCGTTAGGTGTGAAAGGCTACTCTAATTAGGTCTAAGGGTTGAGGAAGATTCTTTTTTTTTTATGTTTTTATAATTTTATGAAAGCAAGTAAAATCTCGGGTTTGAAGGAGTGGGCGGAATTAGTTGCTAGTCAACTAACCCAAATTGCTACGAATGCAAATAAAATAAAATAACAAAAATAAAAATGTGGTGAGAAACTTATGTGTAGAGAAATGTGTTTACTTAGATTTCCTTACTCCCTAACTATCTTTTACCGGTTAATTAGTGTGTATTAGTCGCGTGGATGACGGGTGTATTCCTTAATACCATTCGTGGGGTGGCGTACTTACTTCCCCAACTCTACAAGCTCCTACTTCACTCCTATGTCGAGCCGGCTAGGAAGCTCCTAACATGGGATCACTAGAATTCGCTTGTGCATTAAATACAACCATAAAAACCTTTAGTACGCATTTGGTTCATGTTTCTTAAGACGTTCAAGCAAGTTACCGAATAGGAAGTTAGCCAGTTTTCTTAAGCCTAACATAGATAAACAATCATCCAATACAACTAACAACACACTAACAACCAATAATCAATAGCTAGGTTTCATTAGATCTAAGCAAACACAAGATAAAATTAGCCTAACATGTTAAACAAAAGACAAGAATAAGATAGAATCAAACAACACATAGACATATTGAATGATTAATTGATAACTTATCTTTCAATGAAACATGGAAGATCTCAAGGCAAAAAGCCCTGAAAAAGTAGCTAAAATCGTCTTAGGGTTTTCTCCCAAAATTCCACACACTAAGCTCTCCTTAATGACAAAAAATTAGAAAACTATATATAGATTTTTGGATCTGACGGAGTCACCTTATGGAGTGTGACGCCGTCACCTCGCCGCTTCTAGGGTTCCCGGATGACCTTCTTGACGCCGTCCCTCTTTAGCTCTTCCAAAATCCATTCTGGCTTATCAAGGCTTGACGCCGTCAGCTCGTGAACGTGACGCCGTCCCCTTATGATTTAAGCCGTGACGCCCTCGATCAAGTTAAAGCGTGACGCCGTCAGAATTCACATGCTATTTTCACTGGCCTGTCATGAGTAAATTTCACGTCCAACTTTTCTTGCCAAGGCATGACGCCGTCTAGAGTAAATCTTGACGCCGTCAAGAGTAACTTTTAGCCGATTTTTGAGACTTTGCCGTTTTCTTCACTTTAATGCTCCAAAAATGTCCAAAATGCCTCCTTTTCCAGATTTCTCCTCAAAAGTACCTAAAATGACAAAAGGAACGATTTAGGGCAATATTTGATCAAATAAATACGATTTAAGGCTTAAATGACCCCTTAAAAGCGGTACACTTTTCGCTTCATCAAATACCCTTACACTTGAGATTTGCTTGTCCTCAAGCAAATGTGCTTTTATTCTAATCAAAATACAAGTTAGGGGTCATTTAATGCTAACATAAAAGTAATTACAACAAATAATCGTTCCACTTCAATCATAATAAGCACGGAGATTACATACTAGCACCTCACAAGTAGTGTTTAGATACTCACATCTCTCAAGTGTCATCAAAATAAATCTCATAAATGAAAACGGATAATATCTCTCACTACCTGTCATAGCAAATAGATTACCATAGGCTTGGGAAAGGATCGAAAACCTCCTCCACTAGGCGTAAGCACCTAAGATAAACTATCAAAGAGGGCTTTTAAATGGGTTATAACGTTAGGTGTAGGGAAAAGGAAAACACGGTTTTGTTGGATAAAGGATATTTTTCTGGTGGCGAGTTAAAAATCTTGATCAATTACATGTACTATACAATGTTGCTAAGCCAAGACTAGACTCGATCTTAAGCTGGAATCAAAATAACAAAAATATAAAACAAACATAAAATGAAACGGGATGGTAGTCCGTATGTTTTTTTTCTATTTTTCATTTCTCATTTTTTTGTGTTTTTCTTGATTTTTTCGATTTTTTTTTTTTTTTTTTTTTTTTTTTTTTTTTTTTTTTTTTTTTTTTTTTTTGCATACACTTTTGCCCTACCATCCAAAATAATACATCGTAGGGGCATTGCATCCCCCTTACACTTGAATTTTTACATAACTTTACAAATACCAATCTAATGACTCGAATTAAGATAATCGAAAAACTTGGAGTACTTTTAAAATATTTAGCACATATGGGGGTAATAAATGATGTTCTTCCCCATTACTCCATTACACTAGTACTTTACCCATGAGTCCCAATCGTCCCAAAACAATATGTACAAGGATATGACTCGACTTAGCAACCATGTAATCAACTAGATAATTAACTTGGGTTTAAACAAATGTTGTAACAATAATGCACTAAAAATGAGTGCATACAAGGTAGGCTAAGGCGATTTGGGTGTACATTTAAGTGGGGTGTAACAAATTCTTCCTTTAAGTAAAATGCTTAAAGGTCGAAACGAAAAGATAGGCTCTGAGGGGTGTACTAGGGGTATCGTGTACTAAAAATGAGTACAACGCAAAGGGTGTGGGAGAATTACTTGACCAATGTAGCCAAAATAATTATAACAAAAACACAGGTGTAAAACAATGGGTTAATCCTAATGCCTCTTATCATGTAGTAAATCTAACTACACGAATGTAGTCTCACTTGTGGCTTCGGAATGGTCCTAACGCAAGTTCTAGAATCTAAGTGCTACCGGTACACACATCATAGCATAAATGCTTTTCCTACCAATTCTAGGGGCGAACCTCACATATTTGGGGTGGAAAATTTTTTAGTGGTACGGTTTTGTGCTAGTCATATAACTCCTATCCGTGAGACGCTCATTAGAACTAAAGTTTCACTCCTAAATGTTGTAAAAAATTTTAAATTTGGCACTAAAATTACCTTAACAAGTATTTCTCTCAGTTTTATTACACATCTACTATTAAACAAACAAAAATCAAGCGCAATTGTATTTTCTAAAATCGTACTTTTACCCTCCCCTTACACTTAAGATGAACATTGTCCCCAATGTTCAAATAACAAGATGTAAAAGCAATAAAGTAAAAGAATGAAATCAAATACTCCCCTGATTCGTTCGGTGGATATGAAGTAACACGGTTAAATCTTCTTCCAAGGTAATGTAGAAGCTCCATGACTAATGCATCGCCAAAAGCTTGATTCCATATACATCTCCTTGTCCAAAATAACCTGTTAAACCTGAGAAAACAAACACGAAAACCTGCATAACATCGGCGGGATAAATCTATATATAAGGATATAATGCTTGTGGAATGATAATTTTGCAGATTCCTGGAGATTATAAGTTGGAGATTTAATAAAAACTTTTTATGAAAACAAAACTTTCAAAAATTTCTGAAAATTAAATCTGACGCCGTCAGGTTATAAACCCTGACGCCGTCAGAAATGACCTGACAAAATTCTCATGTTAAGTTTCCGGAAAATTTCTGGAAAAACCTTTACCTTACTTCCTGGAAATCCTGCAAAACATCATTATGACTCGATACAAGCATTTGACTCAAACAAATACTAATATGTATGTTCATTTATTATTATTATGATTCACGTTAATTTGTGTTCTAATAAACCGATTTAGATTTCCCTTACACTTATCTTTTGCAAAATACCTTTATATGTAGTTAAGACGAAGTTAAAAAACAACATAAAGCATTTTCACAAATTAGTTTTTAACATGAACCAATAATAATAAAAATTAAACACACATACGGAAACAAATAAAATCAAACAAACAAATAAATAAACACACAAAGCAAATAAAGCAAATAAAGCTTGGGTTGCCTCCCAAGAAGCGCTTTTCTTTATTAACGAGTCTTGTAGCTAGACTCAAAGTCACGTACATTACGTGACTCCATCATCGGTCACGGTTCCTAGGCCATCCTCCTTCCCGGTTTTATATTCCGGTCCTAATTTCAAACAATCCTTGTAGAAACCGAATATCCTTTCCATAACATAGTCTACTCCTTTACTTCTATCCTCATCATTCCTATAGTAGACCGCTTGCTTGAGCTCCTTCTCAACATTTGACAAGTGTTGGAATTGTTCTATCTTATATGGCATTTGGTAGCTTACTTCATCGGTCTCATCCTTAAATCTAACTATCCCTAAGGAAGGTTCATAAGTCATTCTAGAGACCTCAACAAATGGTTTTCCAAAAACCACTTGAGTTAAGGATGCATCGACTATTGGGCGGATATCTTCTACAGTTATAAAGTCGGTGACATAGGTGAAGTTTCCTACATAAACCGGTAATCCCTTAACTCTTCCCGTGAAGTTACTCATCCAACCCTTGTCAGGGAACATCCTATACCCAAGTTGATTCTTCATTATCAAGTTGTAGTGGGCTCTAGTCATGATGTTTATGGGTGATCTAAGGTCGATGTAAGCTTTCCACACATGTAGATGTCCGATGTTGCATGGTATGTTGAGATTAGAAGGGTCGCCTATTTCTATGATTGGTCTACCTAGGAAGTATGGTGTCTCGGGGTCATCGAATAAGTTTGTATGATATGCGCGCTCTTCCTTAGTGGGTAGCTTATTGAAGTAGTCCTCATCATTATCTACTTCCTCAATCACACTTGTCCTAACTTCCTTATCAACCTCGACTTTCCTATCCTCATCCTTAGGTTCACTATTATCCTCATTCCTATCAATTGGTTTAATAGTGACAATGTTGACAAAGTGGACGTGTTTGGATGAAGAGGGGTCTTTTACTTGGGGTCCGCTATTTGTGTTCCTAGCGTCCTTATGTGGAGGTGATAACACTTGGTTATGGAGAGCTTTCAACAAGTTGTCAATTTTATTGGTCATCTCCGTTTGTTGTTGTTTGAATTCGGCTTCAAACTTGGCTAAACGAGCTTCTTGAGATGCCATAAATTGAGACATCAATCCTTCAAAGTTATTGGTACTACCATTGCCGGAAGGATTGTTGTTGAAAGTACGGTTCGAGTTGGAACCGCTTGATTGAAAATGATTAGGTGGGTTGGAAGAATTGGTTTGTTGTGAGTTTTGGTTTTGTTTCCACCTAAGGTTCGGGTGATTTTTCCATGAGGGGTTGTATGAATCACCATAATGGTTTGGCTCGGGTTTGAAAGTGTACCACTTGTCTCCCGCTCCGTCGGTACGCGAGGATGCGTAGTCCACAAAAGCTTGTTCGGGGAGTTCCATGCAATCACGAGTGTCGTGGGGACCACTACATAATTCACATGAAGAAGTGATTTTGTTCACTTGGCTTGAAGGTTTAGGAGCCTCGTAGGATTTCATGAGAAACTTGACTTGGTCTTCAAGTTCTATGATCCTACGGTCGGAAGTGCTTGAATTGTTCGAAGGCAAAGATATTGCCTTGACCGTTTTATTCAAATCACGGGGATCACTCCAACTTTCGTTGTCATAAAGAGCAAGATCCTCTAGGAGAGCCCATGATTGTTCCGCACTTAGATCACGTAGCTTGCCACCGGCCGCTTGGTCAATGGTTTGCCTCGTGGAGAGATTGATATGGTCATAGAAGATTTGGACTTGGAGCCAAAGTTCTATGCCATGGTGAGGGACTTTTTAGAGTAAGTCCTTGAATCGAGTCCATGCCTCGTAGAGAGTTTCGCCTTGACGTTGTTGGAACATCAAGATATCATTCCTTAGCTTGGTAGTTCTTCCCGGTGGGAAAAACTGAGCAAGGAAACGAGTGGTGAGATCATCCCAAGAGGTGATGGATCCTGCGGGTTGACGTTCTAGCCACTGACTAGCTTGGTCCCGCAGAGAGAATTGGAAGAGACGCAATCGGGTCGTCTCTCGAGTGGCAACATCAAGGTCTATAGAATCAACGATTTTAAGAAAGTCCTTGAGATGTTGATTAGGATCTTCAGAACGAAGTCCATGGAATGCGCATCCGCTTTGCACCAACCGGATGGTGTCGGATCGCAAGGGTGTGATATTGGCTCCTTGAGTGAGCTCAATGGTGTTTCGATAGCCATGGTGGCTAGGACGGGAATACTCTCCTAAAGTACGGGCTCTAGGAGGTGGTTGTGGTTGTTGTGGTGGTGGGTTGTGGGGGTTAAGGATATTACCATCTTCCATGATGTCGGACGGTAATGGTTACGAACAAAGACACGAAGAAAATAGATAGACTAAAGAAATCCTAGAAAAATAAAATAAAACTCTCACTAGAAAGGAATCTAGTGAGTAGACCTAATAGAAATAAAAATTCAACCTAAACAATAACTATTCCCCGGCAACGGCGCCAAAAACTTGATTGCGTGGTTTTGTAACCTTACAACAGGTTTTACCTCTCGAGGGATCTCAAGAGGCTTACAACCCCACCAGGCAGTGTACCTGAACGATGTAGTATAGTGTAGTGGTAAGTACGGGGATTGATCGTTCTCCACAGGGAATAGTGTTCGTTAGGTGTGAAAGGCTACTCTAATTAGGTCTAAGGGTTGAGGAAGATTATTTTTTTTTTTTTATGTTTTTATAATTTTATGAAAGCAAGTAAAATCTCGGGTTTGAAGGAGTGGGCGGAATTAGTTGCTAGTCAACTAACCCAAATTGCTACGAATGCAAATAAAATAAAATAACAAAAATAAAAATGTGGTGAGAAACTTATGTGTAGAGAAATGTGTTTACTTAGATTTCCTTACTCCCTAACTATCTTTTACCGGTTAATTAGTGTGTATTAGTCGCGTGGATGACGGGTGTATTCCTTAATACCATTCGTGGGGTGGCGTACTTACTTCCCCAACTCTACAAGCTCCTACTTCACTCCTATGTCGAGCCGGCTAGGAAGCTCCTAACATGGGATCACTAGAATTCGCTTGTGCATTAAATACAACCATAAAAACCTTTAGTACGCATTTGGTTCATGTTTCTTAAGACGTTCAAGCAAGTTACCGAATAGGAAGTTAGCCAGTTTTCTTAAGCCTAACATAGATAAACAATCATCCAATACAACTAACAACACACTAACAACCAATAATCAATAGCTAGGTTTCATTAGATCTAAGCAAACACAAGATAAAATTAGCCTAACATGTTAAACAAAAGACAAGAATAAGATAGAATCAAACAACACATAGACATATTGAATGATTAATTGATAACTTATCTTTCAATGAAACATGGAAGATCTCAAGGCAAAAAGCCCTGAAAAAGTAGCTAAAATCGTCTTAGGGTTTTCTCCCAAAATTCCACACACTAAGCTCTCCTTAATGACAAAAAATTAGAAAACTATATATAGATTTTTGGATCTGACGGCGTCACCTTATGGAGTGTGACGCCGTCACCTCGCCGCTTCTAGGGTTCTCGGATGACCTTCTTGACGCCGTCCCTCTTTAGCTCTTCCAAAATCCATTCTGGCTTATCAAGGCTTGACGCCGTCAGCTCGTGAACGTGACGCCGTCCCCTTATGATTTAAGCCGTGACGCCCTCGATCAAGTTAAAGCGTGACGCCGTCAGAATTCACATGCTATTTTCACTGGCCCGTCATGAGTAAATTTCACGTCCAACTTTTCTTGCCAAGGCATGACGCCGTCTAGAGTAAATCTTGACGCCGTCAAGAGTAACTTTTAGCCGATTTTTGAGACTTTGCCGTTTTCTTCACTTTAATGCTCCAAAAACGTCCAAAATGCCTCCTTTTCCAGATTTCTCCTCAAAAGTACCTAAAATGACAAAAGGAACGATTTAGGGCAATATTTGATCAAATAAATACGATTTAAGGCTTAAATGACCCCTTAAAAGCGGTACACTTTTCGCTTCATCATTTAACTTGGTGGAACTCTTATATGAAGTCATCAGGAATGGATATTGCATACGTTATGGCGTGGGAGCAGTTCAAGGCATTAATGCTCCAGAAGTATTGTCCTCGCACTGAGGTCAAAAAGATGGAAGCGGAATTTTGGAACTTGAAGGTCCAAGGCACCAACATCCTGGGGTACACCTAGCGTTTCCAAGAGTTAGCATTACTATGTCCAGAGTTGGTTGCTACGGAGACGCGAATGATAGAGCGTTACATTGGAGGATTACCCTTGAACATCAGAGGGAATATATTGGCTGCTAATCCTATTGACTTACATAACACAATCTCCATCTCTCACAACTTAATGGATCAGGTAATCCAAGATATGGCAGAAAGGGAGGAGATGACAAAAGAAAATGGGAAGACAATTCAAGAGCCAACCATCAGCCAAACAAAAACCCCAATAACAAAAACAACCAGAACAAGCGACAAGAGGTCGCCAAGGTCTATACAGTCGGGTCGGGAGAAAAGAAGGTTTACGCAGGGAAGTTACCCTTGTGTAACCATTGTAACTACCACCACAATGGGTAGTGTGCTAGGAAGTGTCACAACTGTCAGAAGATAGGACACATGGCCAAAGACTGCAGATCTAGAGCCCTCACAGGAACACAAACAACACTAGAGAATAATCGAAATGCAGAGGTAACCTGCTATGGGTGCGTGTAACACCCCGAAAATCGGGTCCAGGGGAAGCATACATGTCACTGAGGTGCTACTCAATTGGTATCACAACACAAGGTACAAAGAACGGTTTTACCTCAACCGTTTAGAATAAAATTCATTAACAAAAGTGTTAAATTTATATGATTTTAAAGTAGTGCGGAAATAGGCCCAAAAATAAGTGAAGCGGTCCCAATGTAATTATCAGAGTTATCTATGACCATACCCCTTGCCAAGCGCCTTCAGAAATAAGCTATCACCTTAAACTTGAAAATACATGCTAAAAGGGGTCAGCTTACGCTGGTGAGTTCACAGGTTTTAGTTTAAAACAATATAGTTGAACCAAAAGGTTTTCGAGATCAAATCATCATTCACAAACAAGTCAAGTCCAACGCAGGCTAACACTACCTAAGTCATAGTTCCAGAACCAAATCCGCAAATAATAACATAGTCAAACATCTCCAACCAAAATCAATCATACAAGTACTATACTCATAAAGTGTCGCGCAAGTTTAACTGTTACGCTGGCTAGGTCACAAAAGTCAAATCACAATACAGTTCCCTATAGGTGCACACTATAGATGTCGATAGGCACAAGAGCCATTACTACTAGGCACAAAGAGCCATTACTACTAGGCACAAAGAGCCTACATTTACGAACAAGGCACAAGGAGCCCTCATATAACCATAGCCAGCTCGTGTAACAGTATCATAACAGTACCAGGCCACATCAAATAACAAGTAAGCACATAAGGCATTCAAATAACGAGGTCAGATATATCAGCCAAACAGTACGTTGGAGAAAACAAATCACGTTTCAAGTAAAACCAGTAATGAGTTTAAGTAGAAATGAGCATGTATTCTCCCCCAAAAATAGTTAGAAAACTAGTAAAAGTAGGGGCCATGAACTCACCTTAGCCACAGCAATGCAAGATCACAACTGGCATCGAGGAGCAAACACAACGGTCTCAAAACATACGGCACGACGGTTCCAAGATGAATAAGCATGACGGTACACGGAGGTACAAGCACGGCGGTACACAACGGTCTATGATCGGCACAACCTAATACGTATACGATATACTCAAAATACGCCTCGCAAAGTAATAAGGTCTATAAGAGACAATAAGTCGCAGTTTTCGTGGATTACTCAGTTTTCAAAACTTATCAAAAGCTTAGTTTCAACATTTCGTGTGGTGTGGTAAGAAGACATAAACTCGACATACAACTCACGCCAAAGAGACGAGACATCAACAAACTCGAGAGAATACTAACGAGAACTCAAACCAAGGAAGACAACTCTAGAAGCTAAAGACAAACAGACACCTCAAGTCAAATAAATCATTTTGTACGTTTCGTCATTTACCCTGTTATCCTCAAATAATTTGTATGAAACAAAATCGTTTTATAATAAAAATGAGTTTAACTAATAAAACTAGTTTTCCCAAGTTGTTGTGACTTTAATAAAAATCAATTTCCTCAAATCAATTTTAATATGATTTAATAAAACTTATCCGTTAGTTATTAGGCATTATTTTCTTATTGTACATTGGTCGCGAATAGAATACATTAAAGTCATCTAGAGTCTAATATATTGTATTCATTCCAAGTCCAATACCAATATTCAAATCCAAGTCACACTAGTTAAACCAATATTAGAACACATTAATTTAACTTTTTAGCTAATGTGTCCTTAGTAATAATTTTCCAAATGCCAAATGCGCCTCAATGGCTTTGACCCCAACACCAAAATCTCAGTCACAATTCCGTTTCCGTATTTTAAAGTAATATTTCCAAACGTTCCGAAACGTACCCATTTGTTACCGGTGTCACAACAATTAATAAACAAGTGAGTAAAATGAATTTTCGACATCACATTAATTCCCCGCCATTCTATATCTTTTTTTTCTTAAAATAAAACTCCTCACCTCGCCGAGACCACTTGGTATCGGCTTCGAACCTTGCCGTGAACCAGCAACCAAACTAACACCAAACGAGCTCACTATAGAGAGTGTCTCGACACACAACAATAGCCATAAGTCTAAACGAGGACTTAAGCATAATAGCAGTAATGAATAACCATTCAACAAAAGGGTCCAATTCGAGTCACGACCGAAACAACTATACCGAGATCAAAACAGCCCCATTTAGGTCCCCATTAGACCGAACCAAAACGAAATCTATAGTAAACGAACCTACCTATCGAGACTCGGACCACAACAACCAAACGACATACACCCTTGATGCGTGGTTTTGTAACCTTACAACAGGTTTTACCTCTCGAGGGATCTCAAGAGGCTTACAACCCCACCAGGCAGTGTACCTGACCGATGTAGTATAGTGTAGTGGTAAGTACGGGGGATTGATCGTTCTCCACAGGGAATAGTGTTCGTTAGGTATGAAAAACTACTCTAATAGGTCTAAAGGTTGAGGAAGATTCTTTTTATGTTTTTATAATTTTTTATGAAAGCAAGTAAAATCTCGGTTTTGAAGGAGTGGGCGGAATTAGTTGCTAGTCAACTAACCCAAATAACTACAAATGCAAATAAAGTAAATAACTGAAAATAAAATGTTGGTGAGAAACTTATGTGTAGAGAAATGTGTTTACTTAGATTTCCTTACTCCCTAACTATCTTTTACCGGTTAATTAGTGTGTATTAGTCGCGTGGATGACGGGTGTATTCCTTAATACCATTCGTGGGGTGGCGTACTTACTTCCCCAACTCTACAAGCTCCTACTTCACTCCTATGTCGAGCCGGCTAGGAAGCTCCTAACATAGGATCACTAGAATTCGCTTGTGCATTAAATACAACCATAAAAACCTTTAGTACGCATTTGGTTCATGTTTCTTAAGACGTTCAAGCAAGTTACCGAATAGGAAGTTAGCCAGTTTTCTTAAGCCTAACATAGATAAACAATCATCCAATACAACTAATAACACACTAATAACCAATAATCAATAGCTAGGTTTCATTAGATCTAAGCAAACACAAGATAAATTTAGCCTAACATGTTAATCAAAAGACAAGAATAAGATAAAATCAAACAACACATAGACATATTGAATGATTAATTGATAACTTATCTTCAATGTAACATGGAAGATCTCAAGGCAAAAAGCCTTGAAAAAGAAGCTAAAATCGTCTTAGGGTTTTCTCCCAAAATTCCACACACTAAGCTCTCCCTTAATGACAAAAAATTAGAAAACTATATATAGATTTTTGGATCTGACGGCGTCACGTTATGGAGTGTGACGCCGTCACCTCGCCGCTTCTAGGGTTCCCGGATGACCTTCTTGACGCCGTCCCTCTTTAGCTCTTCAAAAATCCATTCTGGCTTATCAAGGCTTGACGCCGTCGAACCTTGAACGTGACGCCGTCCCCTTTTGATTTAAGCCGTGACGCCCTTGATCAAGTTAAAGCGTGACGCCGTCAGAATTCACATGCTATTTTCACTGGCTTATCATGAGTAAATTTCACGTCCACTTTTTCTTGCCAAGGCATGACGCCGTCTGGGGTTAATTGTGACGCCGTCATAGGTAACTTTTAGCCGATTTTTGAGACTTTGTCGTTTTCTTTCACTTTTATGCTCCAAAAACGTCCAAAATGCCTCCTTTTCCAGATTTCTCCTCAAAAGTACCTAAAATGACAAAAGGAACGATTTAGGGCAATATTTGATCAAATAAATACGATTTAGGGCTTAAATGACCCCTTAAAAGCGGTACACTTTTCGCTTCATCAAATACCCTTACACTTGAGATTTGCTTGTCCTCAAGCAAATGCGCTTTTATTCTAATCAAAATACAAGTTAGGGGTCATTTAATGCAAACATAAAAGTAATTACAACAAATATTCGTTCCACTTCAATCATAATAAGCACGGAGATTATAAACTAGCACCTCACAAGTAGTGTTTAGATACTCACATCTCTCAAGTGTCATCAAAATAAATCTCATAAATGAAAACGGATAATATCTCTCACTACCTGTCATAGCAAATAGATTACCATAGGCTTGGGAAGGGATCGAAAACCTCCTCCACTAGGCGTAAGCACCAAAGATAAACTATCAAAGAGGGCTTTTAAATGGGTTATAACGTTAGGTGTAGGGAAAAGGAAAACACGGTTTTGTTGGATAAAGGATATTTTACTGGTGGCGAGTTAAAGATCTTGATCAATTACATGTACTATACAATGTTGCTAAGCCAAGACTAGACTCAATCTTAAGCTAGAAACGAAATAACAAAATAACAAAAACATAAAACAAACATAAAATGAAACGGGATGGTAGTCCGTATGTTTTTTCTATTTTTCATTTTCTCTTTTTTTTTTTTTTTTTTTTTTTTTTTTTTTTTTTTGTATTTTTCTTAATTTTTTCGTTTTTTTTTTTTTTTTTTTTTTTTTTTTTTTTTTTTTTTTTTTTGCATACACTTTTGCCCTACCATCCAAAATAATACATCGTAGGGGCATTGCATTCCCCTTACACTTGAACTTTTACATAACTTTACAAATAACTATTCTAATGACTCGAATTAAGATAATTGAAAAACTTGGAGTACTTTTAAAACATTTAGCACATATGGGGGTAATAAATAATGTTCTTCCCCATTACTCCATTACACTAGTACTTTACCCATGAGTCCCAATCGTCCCAAAACAATATGTACAAGGATATGACTCGACTTAGCAACCATGTAATCAATTAGATAATTAACTTGGGTTTAAACAAATGTTGTAACAATAATGCACTAAAGATGAGTGCATACAAGGTAGGCTAAGGCGATTTGGGTGTACATTTTAGTGGGGTGTAACAAATTCTTCCTTTAAGTAAAATGCTTAAAGGTCGAAACGAAAAGATAGGCTCTGAGGGGTGTACTAGGGGTATCGTGTACTAAAAATGAGTACAACGCAAAGGGTGTGGGAGAATTACTTGACCAATGTAGCCAATGTAATTATAACAAAAACACAGGTGTAAAACAATGGGTTAATCCTAATGCCTCTTATCATGTAGTAAATCTAACTACACGAATGTAGTCTCACTTGTGGCCTCGGAATGGTCCTAACGCAAGTTCTAGAATCTAAGTGCTACCGGTACACACATCATAGCATAAATGCTTTTCCTACCAATTCTAGGGGCGAACCTCACATATTTGGGGGTGGAAAATTTTTTTAGTGGTACGGTTTTTTTGTGCTAGTCATATAATTCCTATCCATGAGACGCTCATTAAGATCAAAGTTTCACTCCTAAATGTTGTAAAAATTTTTAAATTTGGCACTAAAATTACCTTAACAAGTATTTATCTCAGTTTTATTACACATCTACTATTAAACAAACAAAAATCAAGCGTAATAGTATTCTCTAAAATCGTACTTTTACCCCCCCCTTACACTTAAGATGAACATTGTCCCCAATGTTCAAATAACAAGATGTAAAAGTAAAAAGTAAAAGAATGAAATCAAATACTCCCCTGATTCGCTCGGTGGATAATGAAATTACACGGTTAGATCTTCCTCCAAGGTAATGTTGAAGCTCCATGACTAATGCATCGCCATAAGCTTGATTCCATAAACATCTCCTTGTCCAAAATAACCTGTTAAACCTGAGAAAACAAACACGAAAACCTGCATAACATCGGCGGGATAAAATCTATATATAAGGATATAATGCTTGTGGAATGATAATTTTGCAGATTCCTGGAGATTATAAGTTGGAGATTTTAATAAAAACTTTTTAAAAACAAAACTTTCAAAAATTTCTGAAAATTAAATCTGACGCCGTCAGGTTATAAACCCTGACGCCGTCAAAAATGACCTGACAAAAATTTTCATTTTAAGTTTCCGGAAAATTTCTGGAAAAACCTTTACCTTACTTCCTGGAAATCCTGCAAAACATCATTATGACTCGATACAAGCATTTGACTCAAACAAACACTAATATGTATGTTAATTTATTATTACTATGATTCATGTTCATTTGTGTTCTAATAAACCGATTTAGATTTCCCTTACACTTAACTTTTGCAAAATACCTTTATATGTAGTTAAGACGAAGTTAAAAACAAAATAAAGCATTTTCACAATTTTAGTTTTGGACATGAATCAATAATGATAAAAATTAAACACACATACGGAAACAAATAAAAACAAACAAACAAACGAATAAACACACAAAGCAAATAAAGATTGGGTTGCCTCCCAAGAAGCGCTTTTCTTTATTAACGAGTCTTGTAGCTAGACTCAAAGTCACGTACATTACGTGACTCCATCATCGGTCACGGTTCCTAGGCCATTCTCCTTCCCGGTTTTATATTCCGGTCCTAATTTCAAACAATCCTTGTAGAAACCGAATATCCTTTCCATAACATAGTCTACTCCTTTACTTCTATCCTCATCATTCCTATAGTAGACCGCTTGCTTGAGCTCCTTCTCAACATTTGACAAGTGTTGGAATTGTTCTATCTTATATGGCATTTGGTAGCTTACTTCATCGGTCTCATCTTTAAACCTAACTATCCCTAAGGAAGGTTCATAAGTCATTCTAGAGACCTCAACAAATGGTTTTCCAAAAACCACTTGAGTCAAGGATGCATCGACTATTGGGCGGATATCTTCTACAATTACAAAGTCGGTGACATAGGCGAAGTTTCCTACATAAACCGGTAATCCCTTAACTCTTCCTGTGAAGTTACTCATCCAACCCTTGTCAGGGAACATCCTATACCCAAGTTGATTCTTCATTATCAAGTTGTAGTGGGCTCTAGTCATGATGTTTATGGGTGATCTAAGGTCGATGTAGGCTTTCCACACATGCAAATGTCCGATGTTGCATGGTATGTTGAGATTAGAAGGGTCGCCTATTTCAATGATTGGTCTACCTAGGAAGTATGGTGTCTCGGGGTCATCGAATAAGTTTGTATGATATGCGCGCTCTTCCTTAGTGGGTAGCCTATTGAAGTAGTCCTCATCATTATCTACTTCCTCTACTTCATTTTTCTTAACTTCCTTATCAACCTCGACTTTCTTAACCTCATCCTTAGGTTCCATTTCTATCCTACCCTCATTCTTGTCACTTTCTTCCATGCTCCTATCGATTGGTTTAATAGTGACAACGTTGACGAAGTGGACATGTTTGGATGAAGAAGGGTCCATTACTTGGGGTCCGCTATTTGTGTTCCTAGCGTCCTTATGTGGAGGTGATAGCACTTGGTTATTGAGGGCTTTCAACAAGTTGTCAATTTTGTTGGTCATCTCTGTTTGTTGTTGATTGAATTCAGATTCGAATCTAGCTATCCGAGCTTCTTGAGATGCCATAAATTGAGACATCAATCCTTCAAAGTTATTGGTACTACCATTGCCGGAAGGATTGTTGTTGAAAGTACGGTTCGAGTTGGAACCGTTTGATTGGAAACGATTAGGTGGGTTGGAAGAATTGGGTTGTTGTGCGTTTTGGTTTTGTTTCCACCTAAGGTTCGGGTGATTTTTCCATGAGGGGTTGTATGAATCACCATAAGGGTTTGGCTCGGGTTTGAAAGTGTACCACTTGTCTCCCGCTCCGTCGGTACGCGAGGATGCGTAGTCCACAAAAGCTTGTTCGGGGAGTTCCATGCAATCACGAGTGTCGTGGGGACCACTACATAATTCACATGAAGAAGTGATTTTGTTCACTTGGCTTGGAGGTTTAGGAGTCTTGTAGGATTTCATGAGAAACTTGACTTGGTCTTCAAGTTCTATGATCCTACGGTCAGAAGTGCTTGAATTGTTAGAAGGCAAAGATATTGCCTTAACCGTTTTATTCAAATCACGGGGATCACTCCAACTTTCGTTGTCATAAAGAGCAAGATCCTCTAGGAGAGCCCATGATTGTTCCGCACTTAGATCACGTAGCTTACCACCGGCCGATTGGTCAATGGTTTGCCTCGTAGAGAGATTGATATGGTCATAGAAGATTTGGACTTGGAGCCAAAGTTCTATGCCATGGTGAGGGACTTTTTGGAGTAAGTCCTTGAATCGAGTCCATGCCTCGTAGAGAGTTTCGCCTTGACGTTGTTGGAACATCAAGATATCATTCCTTAGCTTGGTAGTTCTTCCCGGTGGGAAAAACTGAGCAAGGAAACGAGTGGTGAGATCATCCCAAGAGGTGATGGATCCTGCGGGTTGACGTTCTAGCCACTGACTAGCTTGGTCCCGCAAAGAGAATTGGAAGAGACGCAATCGGGTCGTCTCTCGAGTGGCAACATCAAGGTCTATAGAATCAACGATTTTAAGAAAGTCCTTGAGGTGTTGATTAGGATCTTCAGAACGAAGTCCATGGAATGCGCATCCGCTTTGCACCAACCGGATGGTGTCGGATCGCAAGGGTGTGATATTGGCTCCTTGAGTGAGCTCAATGGTGTTTCGATAGCCATGGTGGCTAGGACGGGAATACTCTCCTAAAGTACGGGCTCTAGGAGGTGGTGGTGGTTGTTGTGGTGGTGGGTTGTGGGGGTTAAGGATATTACCATCTTCCATGATGTCGGATGGTAATGGTTACGAACAAAGACACGAAGAAAATAGATAGACTAAAGAAAACCTAGAAAAATAAAATAAAAATCTCACTAGAAAGGAATCTAGTGAGTAGACCTAATAGAAATAAAAATTCAACCTAAACAATAACTATTCCCCGGCAGCGGCGCCAAAAACTTGATGCGTGGTTTTGTAACCTTACAACAGGTTTTACCTCTCGAGGGATCTCAAGAGGCTTACAACCCCACCAGGCAGTGTACCTGACCGATGTAGTATAGTGTAGTGGTAAGTACGGGGGATTGATCGTTCTCCACAAGGAATAGTGTTCGTTAGGTATGAAAAACTACTCTAATAGGTCTAAAGGTTGAGGAAGATTCTTTTTATGTTTTTATAATTTTTTATGAAAGCAAGTAAAATCTCGGTTTTGAAGGAGTGGGCGGAATTAGTTGCTAGTCAACTAACCCAAATAACTACAAATGCAAATAAAGTAAATAACTGAAAATAAAATGTTGGTGAGAAACTTATGTGTAGAGAAATGTGTTTACTTAGATTTCCTTACTCCCTAACTATCTTTTACCGGTTAATTAGTGTGTATTAGTCGCGTGGATGACGGGTGTATTCCTTAATACCATTCGTGGGGTGGCGTACTTACTTCCCCAACTCTACAAGCTCCTACTTCACTCCTATGTCGAGCCGGCTAGGAAGCTCCTAACATGGGATCACTAGAATTCGCTTGTGCATTAAATACAACCATAAAAACCTTTAGTACGCATTTGGTTCATGTTTCTTAAGACGTTCAAGCAAGTTACCGAATAGGAAGTTAGCCAGTTTTCTTAAGCCTAACATAGATAAACAATCATCCAATACAAATAATAACACACTAATAACCAATAATCAATAGCTAGGTTTCATTAGATCTAAGCAAACACAAGATAAATTTAGCCTAACATGTTAATCAAAAGACAAGAATAAGATAAAATCAAACAACACATAGACATATTGAATGATTAATTGATAACTTATCTTCAATGTAACATGGAAGATCTCAAGGCAAAAAGCCTTGAAAAAAAGCTAAAATCGTCTTAGGGTTTTCTCCCAAAATTCCACACACTAAGCTCTCCCTTAATGACAAAAAATTAGAAAACTATATATAGATTTTTGGATCTGACGGCGTCACGTTATGGAGTGTGACGCCGTCACCTCGCCGCTTCTAGGGTTCCCGGATGACCTTCTTGACGCCGTCCCTCTTTAGCTCTTCAAAAATCCATTCTGGCTTATCAAGGCTTGACGCCGTCGAACCTTGAACGTGACGCCGTCCCCTTTTGATTTAAGCCGTGACGCCCTTGATCAAGTTAAAGCGTGACGCCGTCAGAATTCACATGCTATTTTCACTGGCTTATCATGAGTAAATTTCACATCCACTTTTTTCTTGCCAAGGCATGACGCCGTCTGGGGTTAATTGTGACGCCGTCATAGGTAACTTTTAGCCGATTTTTGAGACTTTGTCGTTTTCTTCACTTTTATGCTCCAAAAACGTCCAAAATGCCTCCTTTTCCAGATTTCTCCTCAAAAGTACCTAAAATGACAAAAGGAACGATTTAGGGCAATATTTGATCAAATAAATACGATTTAGGGCTCAAATGACCCCTTAAAAGCGGTACACTTTTCGCTTCATCAACCCTACGGGTGGTTTCTGGTTTCCGACACAAGCATAGACAACACTCTATATGAGTTTCCCTCGACTGATAACGAGACACAACAACCGAACCATAGATTTGAACCGAAACCCACAAAAATCAATAACTACAAGAATTTATACACCACCCTAAAGATTTGACCCGTACCAAACAGGTTCGACCCGATTCAGAACATCATCCCCAGACTTTTCTTACCACATAAATCTTAGCCAAAAATTTGTTAAATCTCGTTTATAAACCACAAAACTAATAATCTTGTTTTTAAACGGTTTTAACCCACGAAAACAATAACAAATATAATCGGTAATAATAAAAAGAAATAATATATAAGACGAGCTCTCTCGGTTTTACCATGACGAGAAAGAGAGGAGACCAAGGCGGCGGAGATAGCGCAGCTGCGGTGGCGAAGATGGTGGCGCGTGGTGACTGTGGTGACCGGAGAAGGCGCGTGTGTTATAAGGAAATGATGGGGATGATGAGATAAGCAAGGTGGTGGTGGCGGTGTAGTAGGGTGAGCGGCGGTGTGGCCGGAAATTGGTGGCCGGAAAATATTAGAGAGGAGAGAGGTGAGGGAGATGTCGGCTGGGAAGAAAAAAAATGAAATGAAACCCTAAAAATTATTATAGCAAAGTATTTATAGTGCTAGGTTAGGTTAAATAAACTCCAGGGACCAAAGTGTAAGTAACATAAGTTTAGGGTACGAGGGATAAAATTTACTGCAGGGACCATAGTTGTAATTTAGGCTATCTTTCATGAAATGAGTCTCGGGGCTCGTTTAAGATAGAAAACGATCGATTCAAGACACGAAGATTTCACCACTGCGCTCGGAATAATTTTTCCAATAAAAATGACTATTCATACGCCTCGTTTCTCACGAATAATAAAATAATCAAATCAATTCGTCGGTTGTGCCAGTACGCGTTGTGTACAAATTTCACGTTTCGCGAGATAAATTCACGTTTTAGAGTCAAAAGAGTTCAGAAAAGAGTCCGTTTATGAGAAACAGGAAAAGTCTCGTATAAAAATATATTCGGAAAATTACGGGGTATTACAGTCTTACCTCCTTAACGGAATCGCGACCTCGCGATTCAATTCAAGTTACTTGTTACGGTTGAAAAGAGATGAGTACATACACACGAGGATTCGTCGTCACGTTCTCACGTGAATTCAGGACTTTTTCACGAGCTTTGTTGACAGGGATGTGACTTTACTAAAGTCGTTCGATTTCACGGTTCATGATTTTGATAGGTTTCTCAACAAGGTTTAAACATTCATCAAATCTAGATCTCTCCCGGAGGAGTAGTGGTTGCCTCATCGGCAAGTCATTTCT
Organism: Artemisia tridentata subsp. tridentata; assembly: GCA_021014915.2. Taxonomy (NCBI): domain Eukaryota; kingdom Viridiplantae; phylum Streptophyta; class Magnoliopsida; order Asterales; family Asteraceae; genus Artemisia; species Artemisia tridentata. The sequence continues at coordinate 324,738,060 of CP139504.1, read as the reverse complement.
TCACGATGTACATAAAAACATTGCGATCACTGCTGAGTCCTGACGGTAGCTCGAATCAGTGCGCTACCGGTCTAACTCTATCAAGGATTTCAAAAGAATCAATACATTGAGAATTAAGCTTTTCACGTTTACTAAACGTATCACACCTTCTCATGGTGAATCTTTAAGCATCATCTCGGCTTTTAAGAGGTTTACGTCATTTGTCAGCATAACTATTCTGACGATTCGTGAGCAGCTTACAATTCGGTTCTGATCTGAACGATCTTTTCGGTTGTCTCGTGGACAAGTTCGGGGTCAGTAAGTTGGGTATCCCCAATTTCTACCCAGCAAGTCAGCGATCGGCACTTGCAACCATATGGTGTCTGGTACGGTTCCGTGAAATACTGGAGTCGTAGGTATTGTCATAAGAGAATTTGGCCAACAGGGGGTGTCGATACCAACTATTGCCAAATTACGCAGAAACACAACATGTCCCTTAACACTCGAATGATTTTTCCACTTCGGCCATCAGTCAGGAGGTGAAACACAGTATTCATCTCCAAATCTGTTCTCATGGCTCTTTGAAGTGATTTCCGGGAATTTGATGTGAAACAACTATCCCGATCAGAGAATGGTAAGAGTCGACACTCTATACCGGGTAATGATTTCATATGAGTATGGACGAGCAAGTTTGTCAATACTGTCGTTTCATTGATTAGAGAAAGTGAGTAGATTAGGTAGGATTATCAACAATTACTCTGGTAGCGGCGCGGGATTTACTTCCAAGGTTTCGTTTATGATATAATTAGTTATCCGGTAAGAAGGTAGCAAGGATCACTGGTATTTCCGAGGGACGAGTGAGAAGTCTGGTGGTTGTCCCAAGGAATTGCGGTTTCAGTTACTCCTTAGAGTCTCAAGATTTCTGCTGAATCTCTGCCAAATAGAGAGTTTAGCGAGTTCAAGGTAAAATTCTGAGGGAAGATGTTGATTGCCACAAGCAATCAGTTGATTGAATCAGTAATGTACAAGGTACTCAAAACGGAAGGGACAACATTGATTGAACAGTTTCGATTAAACAATCCCGATCGGAAAGATGAACATCATCGATTGAGCACAAGTCTTAGAGTAGAGGCGACTGTAACAAGGCCACAACAAAACGAGGCCGAATAATAAATCCAAATCCAGGATGACGTCCAAAATCAAACAACTCGAGTTAAATCAGAATCAAGACTAATCCAAACATAGTCAATCTCGAATCTAAACGTAGTCAAAAATCGAATCCCAAAGTAGCCCGAATCAAATCCAAACGAGGCAAAAATTAAATCCAGACGTAGTCAAAATCAAACATAAGCGTAGATAAAATCAAATCCAAACGTGGCCAAAATCAATTCCGAACGTAGCCAAAATTCAAAACCAAACATGGTCGAAATCGAATCTAAACGTTCCAGTAAGCTCGGACGGCTTATAACGCTCTTAAGAGGTTACAAATAAGTAACTCGGATTAAAACAGTGCCAATCGGATCTAACTCGACCCGATGCAATTTACGGCCAGACGGCGACAAACAGGATTTCCATATAATGGAGAAGTATAGCGATGCCAAGGGCATTACGGTTCACGCGGTGTTGTGATGCCAGTGTGTAGTGTATGTGGAAGTAAGATTCCATGTCCGTGTACACACGCAAAACTTTACCATTTCCAAAATCAAAAACCAACCCGAACATAATTCCATTATAACTACTCTCAGTATTGCAAAATTCACCTCTGAGTCGGACATAGGTGATCAGGCTATGTCCTACTGTCCCTGGTTGAATATAGGTGATCACTTTATATTCAGCCGAGGTTCAATAAATTTTGGAATACTCAGCATGGTTATACTAGTAGTATGTCCGTTACATCCAAAATCATTCCCAAAACCACGACAAGTGTACAAACTCGACATTCAATAGTGAGATTACGCAAGGAAATAGCGTAACTCTGTGACAGGTTCGATGCGTGCAAAAGCATGTGGAAATGCTTATAGTGAATAGTTAAAACGAGCGGATATAAAATATCCAAGAGTCAGGCACACATCTCAACAAATATAAAATCAAGCATCTCTTCAAACAACTCGTCAAATATACCATGAAGATCTCATCTAATATCATCAATTATCTCGTCAAACAAAGTCATACGCGAGGCATCTGCTTGGCAGGCAGGCACGTATTGGTCATAGGGTTAAGTTTTCGCCAAAAGTGGTTATAGTCCAGGTTTTTGAAAATAAACCCAGTTCTCTATAACCTAGGCTCTGATACCAATCTGTAACACCCCAAAAATCGGGTCCAGCAGAAGAATACATGTCACTGAGGTGCTACTCAATTGGTATCACAACACAAGGTACAAAGAACGGTTTTACCTCAACCGTTTAGAATAAAATTCATTAACAAAAGTGTTAAATTTATATGATTTTAAAGTAGTGCGCAAATAGGCCCAAAAATAAGTGAAGCGGTCCCAATGTAATTATCAGAGTCATCTATGACCATGCCCCTTTCCAAACGCCTTCAGAAATAAGCTATCACCTTAAACCTGAAAATACATGCTAAAAGGGGTCAGCTTACGCTGGTGAGTTCACAGGTTTTAGTTTAAAACAATATAGTTGAACCAAAAGGTTTTCGAGTTCAAATCATCATTCACAAACAAGTCAAGTCCAACGCAGGCTAACACTGCCTAAGTCATAGTTCCAGAACCAAATATGCAAATAACAACATAGTCAAACATCTCCAACCAAAATCAATCATACAAGTACTATACTCATAAAGTGTCGCGCAAGTTTAACTGTTACGCTGGCTAGGTCACAAAAGTCAAATCACAATACAGTTCCCTATAGGTGCACACTATAGATGTCGATAGGCACAGGAGCCATTACTACTAGGCACAAAGAGCCATTACTACTAGGCACAAAGAGCCTACATTTACGAACAGGGCACAAGGAGCCCTCATATAACCATAGCCAGCTCGTGTAACAGTATCATAACAGTACCAGGCCACATCAAATAACAAGTAAGCACATAATGCATTCAAATAACGAGGTCAGATATATCAGCCAAACAGTACGTTGGAGAAAACAAATCACGTTTCAAGTAAAACCAGTAATGAGTTTAAGTAGAAATGAGCATGTATTCTCCCCTAAAAATAGTTAGAAAACCAGTAAAAGTAGGGGCCATGAACTCACCTTAGCCACAGCAATGCAAGATCACAACTGGCATCAAGGAGCAAACACAACGGTCTCAAAACATACGGCACGACGGTTCCAAGATGAATAAGCATGACGGTACACGGAGGTACAAGCACGGCGGTACACAATGGTCTATGATCGGCACAACCTAATACGTATACGATATACTCAAAATACGCCTCGCAAAGTAATAAGGTCTATAAGAGACAATAAGTCTTAGTTTTCGTGGATTACTCAGTTTTCAAAACTTATCAAAAGCTTAGTTTCAACATTTCGTGTGGTGTGGTAAGAAAACATAGACTCGACATACAACTCACGCCAAAGAGACGAGACATCAACAAACTTGAGAGAATACTAACGAGAACTCAAACCAAGGAAGACAACTCTAGAAGCTAAAGACAAACAGACACCTCAAGTCAAATAAATCATTTTGTACGTTTCGTCATTTACCCTGTTATCCAAAAATAATTTGTATGAAACAAAATCGTTTTATAATAAAAATGAGTTTAACTAATAAAACTAGTTTTCCCAAGTTGTTGTGACTTTAATAGAAATCAATTTCCTCAAATCAATTTTAATATGACTTAATAAAACTTATCCGTTAGTTATTAGGCATTATTTTCTTATTGTACATTGGTCGCGAATAGAATATATTAAAGTCATCTAGAGTCTAATATATTGTATTCATTCCAAGTCCAATACCAATATTCAAATCCAAGTCACACTAGTTAAACCAATATTAGAACACATTAATTTAACTTTTTAGCTAATGTGTCCTTAGTAATAATTTTCCAAATGCCAAATGCGCCTCAATGGCTTTGACCCCAACACCAAAATCTCAGTCACAATTCCGTTTTCGTATTTTAAAGTAATATTTCCAAACGTTCCGAAACGTACCCATTTGTTACCGGTGTCACAACAATTAATAAACAAGTGAGTAAAATGAATTTTCAACATCACATTAATTCCCCGCCATTCTATATCTTTTTAAAAAAAAATAAAACTCCTCACCTCGCCGAGACCACTTGGTCTCGGCTTCGAACCTTGCCGTGAACCAACAACCAAACTAACACCAAACGAGCTCACTATAGAGAGTGTCTCGACACACAACAATAGCCATAAGTCTAAACGAGGACTCAAGCATAATAGCAGTAATGAATAACCATTCAACAAAAGGGTCTAATTCGAGTCACGACCCGAAACAACTATACCGAGATCAAAACAGCCCCATTTAGGTCACCATTAGACCGAACCAAAACGAAATCTATAGTAAACGAACCTACCTATCGAGACTCGGACCACAACAACCAAACGACATACACCCTACGGGTGGTTTCTGGTTTCCGACACAAGCAGAGACAACACTCTATATGAGTTTCCCTCGACTGATAACGAGACACAACAACCGAACCATAGATTCGAACCGAAACCCACAAAAATCAATAACTACAAGAATTTATACACCACCCTAAAGATTTGACCCGTACCAAACAGGTTCGACCCGATTCAGAACATCATCCCCAGACTTTTCTTACCACATAAATCTTAGCCAAAAATTTGTTAAATCTCGTTTATAAACCACAAAACTAATAATCTTGTTTTTAAACGGTTTTAACCCACGAAAACAATAACAAATATAATCGGTAATAATAAAAAGAAATAATATATAAGACGAGCTCTCTCGGTTTTACCATGACGAGAAAGAGAGGAGACCAAGGCGGCGGAGATAGCGCAGCTGCGGTGGCGAAGATGGTGGCGCGTGGTGACTGTGGTGACCGGAGAAGGCGCGTGTCTTATAAGGAAATGATGGGGATGATGAGATAAGCAAGGTGGTGGTGGCGGTGTAGTAGGGTGAGCGGCGGTGTGGCCGGAAATTGGTGGTCGGAAAATATTAGAGAGGAGAGAGGTGAGGGAGATGTCGGCTGGGAAGAAAAAAAATGAAATGAAACCCTAAAAATTATTATAGCAAAGTATTTATAGTGCTAGGTTAGGTTAAATAAACTCCAGGGACCAAAGTGTAAATAACATAAGTTTAGGGTACGAGGGATAAAATTTACTGCAGGGACCATAGTTGTAATTTAGGCTATCTTTCATGAAATGTGTCTCGGGGCTCGTTTAAGATAGCAAACGATCGATTCAAGACACGAAGATTTCACCACTGCGCTCGGAATAATTTTTCCAATAAAAACGACTATTCATACGCCTCGTTTCTCACGAATAATAAAATAATCAAATCAATTCGTCAGTTGTGCCAGTACGCGTTGTGTACAAATTTCACGTTTCGCGAGATAAATTCACGTTTTAGAGTCAAAAGAGTTCATAAAAGAGTCCGTTTATGAGAAACAGGAAAAGTATCGTATAAAAATATATTCAAAAAATTACGGGGTATTACAGTGTGGAAAGAAGGGGCACTACAGGAGCGGGTGCCAGGAAAACGTGGACAACAAGACTTGAACATAGTATCGAAAGGTCGACTGCCCTATATATCGAGACCTAAGCTTAGATTCTCTAAAAATGTATCCCTGTAAGGTTACATTAGTACTTTCCTACAAACCTTGTTGTATTGTATGAATCCAGTGTACGTTTATCTTGAGTTATAAGCTTGTTTAACTCACAACTATCTGAAAACTCATGTCAACTAGATGTGACTTTACTACTACCTTGGAAATAATGAATTGTTTCCTATTATCCTACAAACTGGTTTACATAGTCGATTCGTAACAATACACTGCCATCCTGTTAGGGATCTGGTTAATATCATTCATGACCGAGCAATTATCATCTTATAAGATTCTCTCACAAACACTAGGATCCATTTCAGAGCTATCCTGTTACCACCCTAGAAATTTCTAATTCATCACCGTCGTGCGAACCAAATTTTCTTGTTACCTTGAAAACATAATTAGGTTGTTATTTCACAAAAACAACACGTTGAACACCATCTAAAACTTTTAGAGAAAACATAATACCCACCATGACTGAGCCAAGCATCACATCATTGGTCCTCAATTATACATAGCCTGATCACCTATGTCTAATTTAGGAAGAATCATGTCATGAATGAAACAGTTATCTATTCAAAAATTTCTAATAACAATCTTCATTCAAAAGCGAATTTTTTGACAAGATAAAATGCTCCTATTGCCAACCCACTATAGATAACTACACCTATTTTCCCCAATCCTATGACAGAAACCCGACATAAGTACGAATTAGAGAATCACAAAATTTTCGGAAAGCATAAATAACGTAAATTTTATTAAAATTCACGAATATTAATACATAACGATAAAAATTAGCAACGATAGTGCTAATGTTACAAGGATTACATAAGAAACACAACAAAAAGATTATTTTAGCAATCCTAACGCAAGACTATTGCCTCCATATCTTGTCCACAAAAAGGGCGAGAACCACGAGTGGAACGACAAACATTAAGATCCCGACCAAGAATGCGAAATCTTCTTCCGGAACATACGCCAAGTAGATGACGACAATAACGACATACACGATCGCGAGAATTGTAATAGGGTGCGGCATTTTGGAAGAATTAAATGAGAGGAATATAGTTGGTGGAAGAATGGAAATAAAAATGGGGTATATAGAAGGAAAACTAGCCGTTAGAGCACTATTCACGACCGTTACATTTTACTATTCACGACCGTTACATTTTACTATTCATAGCCGTTAATTTACACTATTCACGACCGTTGGAAATCACTATTCACAACCATTGGATCCAATAGGTGGCAAGACATTCAAATTATTTCAATTAATGTGAATAAACCAAACGACTTAAGTAAAGTCGCAATTCAATTACCCAAAGTTTGTTAGAACTTTCAGTAAAAACTTGAATTCACGTAGAGAACATGAAGATGAATTCAAGACCAAATATCCTTATCCCTCGTATTTTCATCTGATAACTCGAATTGAATGTCGGGACGACATTCAAATAAGGTTGGGAGACTGTAACAAATGGAAATTTTCCCAAATGTATAATTTTGATTTATTATCAATAATGCCCATTATTTAAATTTTTACATCTATTAATGAATTTTTTTTTACTTAACCATTCATTTCATTATAAAAACTCAAAGCACGTTATTACGTAAATTACCAAACGAGTTCACACGCGAATCACGGAATCAAATTATACACAATACTATACCAAATGGGCCAGAAATCCCAGCCCAACATCCCTTTTTCACGTTTACTGTTCATAACAGCCCACCACAAGCCCAACAATCCTTTAATATTTCACTTTCCATTCGACCAGACCCACTCCAAATGGACTCGTTTTCTTCCATTTTTGAAACACGACACATATGTATTTTTGCACCACTTAATTCTTCCCCCACCAAAGAATTAGGGTGCCAAGTTTTAGCTCTTAAGGTGAACGTTTGATACGTTTAATAGGATCAAAGTAAATGGTCATTGAACACCCATTCGACACATATCAAATTTCACCAACTCATCCGTTTTGACCCAAACTTGTTCCTACTTGGTTCTAATATTTTCCTTAGTTCTTAAACATGTTATTGAGTGTATTTAACAACCAAGAGACCCATGTTACACAACCAAACCAATTTTGGACCTCTAACATATCCTAGTCGACATATATAATTCACACACAACTCCCATTAATTTTCCCTACACACACAACTCTAAATATATCACATAATCTTCTTAAAGTCCATATCTCTTACATACTCCCTGCCATCCTACTGTTCTCACAAGTTGCATTGATTAAAATTTCATATAACACATATACGTGTTATATATTATTCGTATAAGCCTTCACTAGTTTATCACCTCTCCCACACAACTCCCTTACATGTTTTCAAGTCTCTTTCATCATTTACAAACAAAAAAATGACCAGAAGCAATCACCATCTCCTTTGGAAGCTTGTTCGAAAGATATAGGGTTATATATAAATCGTATAACTAGTTATAGCAATTTGTGGAATTTTTCTTGTGTTCTAACTCCTCCATACGCATTCCTTCACCACCCTAGAGGTGTTGTAAGTCCCCTCGTATCATTTCTAGTTCATTTCTATACGTTTCAACTCACCATGCATGGAGTATTCAATTTTGTCGAACATATATGTTTTGCATTTATTTTTACGTATTTCGTTTAATACTTGAACTCAAATCATGATATTCCTCCCTTGTGGAAGGCCTAGGAACCATGAAATGCATTCACGTCACATTTATTTCCTCACAACATGCATATTTCGAAACTTTTTTGAACCATCATCACACGTATAAAAACACAACACTTAAAAATTTTCTAAGTCTTTTCTATTAGAAATTGTCCCAAGCCACCACCAAAATAGCCATGTAAAACCCAATCCAACTTAACGACACCCCATTATTTTTGCACAACCTGTTTCTCCTTGCTACAAACTAAAAGTTTAATGTTTATACTTTGCAATGATAAGCTCGTTTAACCCCTTGAAATTGGCCAAAGTGAAGCGAAACACACCATTTTAAAAACAGTTTTTATATTTCGAATTGGGTTATAAGCCCAATAAGCTCTTTTTAAGCAAACCGTATAAGCTGAACCAAAAAGCTCTTTTGATATGAAATTAGGACATTAAAAATGGGCCTAAGGATAAGCCCAACTTGCCTCAAAGTCCACGGATCGTTAAACGTTAACGGGCCTTTAATTTAGCTCGTTAAAGCCCATTAAGTGAAAAATAATCCATTTTGGAAAATAATCAGTTGAAATAAGCTTTAATAATCTTCATTAAGCTACAAAAAAATTCGGATAAAATTTCCCCATAATTTTTGTACTTTTGGACTAAAATTGCAAACTAGTTTCACTTTCAAGGACTAAATCTGCCAACAGTTAAAAACAAGGACTGAAACTGCCAAAATGGAAACATTAAGGTAGAAACTGATATCATATTGAATTGCAAGCTCAGAATGTTATTTTGGACAAGTAGTGGACTATAAATACAAGTTATATTTAACTAAGGACTAACGGTGCAACGCTAATGCTGTTAGGGCATAAAGTATAAAAACAGGAAAAGGACAAGGACAAACAGAATGTATTTGAAATTTTTATTTCTATATTTCATTTTACGATTCCCCGTCACGTCACGTGCATTTTTCTATGTTTTAGTTACTTATTATATAACATTACGTTATTTATATATAACGAGATTTAAACGATTTAACTTAACGTTTTGTTTCACCACTTTCGAGGAAAGGATATTATTGTATCCAAATAACATAAAAATAAGATAATATTATATATAATATTATTTTTAAACTTTAAGCATTTTAAGCATATCACACTCACATCACCAATCAATCGTTATCCATTTTTCACTTTCACAATCACTATTCGTATTTAGTCAAAATTCTCAGACTTTACCATTATTCAGGTCGTGTGTTGGAGCCGTTCCCATAACTTACTTGATTTTACATTTTACCTTGCCAGTTACGCTCAAGGTGAGTCGTAGCCCCACTTTTACTCGTTTAATAACTTTATAATCTTTGGGGAAGATACATGCTCGTTTTTCTTAAACTCATTACTCGCTTTACATGGTTGATTATTCAGAATGCTTCTTGTCTATCTACATTACTTTGGTACGTAACTACCTACATTTCAAGGTGCATAACCACCTACACTACTTAGGTACTAGATATCTACACTGCTTGGGTACGTAACTACCTACACTACAGGGTGCGTAACCACCTACACTGCTTGGGTACGTAACTACCTACACTACAGGGAGCGTAACCTCCTATACATAGCTAGAAAACCTTTTTGGTTGCATGAACTTAGTGCTAGTGTAATAGACATTATTATTTATGTGTCATCAGGGTGATGGTCACATGGTTCACTTATGGTCCAACTATACTGCTTTACATAAACCTATGAACTCACCAACCTTTGTGTTGACACTTTTTAACATATTTTTCTCAGGTGTATAATTGATTGACATACGATGATGCAAGGCAGTGCATGGCAAGGGCATAGGCATACTTTTAGAGTGTACACATAACACTCATGAGCAGGGTTTTTGTACAATGGGACAACTAATAGAAATCGTGGGCCTTATTTTTCCGCAATTCAATTTTGTAAAACTCATGTTTATTCAATGAAGCTTTTAAAACGAATTTGATAAATTCGTTCTCTATTACTTATGTTATGATCCAGTTAAGTAGCACCCCAGATGTTATTACCGTTACGATCTGATTTTGGCGGTGTTACAGTTCGCTTCGCACGGTAATTTGCTCCCAGGTGAGACTAGAAATATTATAGTTTATAACATATGTTTTAAGACTTATAATCATAAAATTTTAATTGAGTGATGAGTTTTGTACCAATAGTGTGAACGGCTCACACAGTTTAGACAAACTATAAGAGGGGTATAATGAGGATTGACATTAAATTGTCAACCGAAAGAGACGCGTTTTTAATTAGCCTTTGGGTGGACGTTTGTCTCTCCGCTCCTTTGTGCGTCTAATTGGAGCTACCAAGCTATTTTTTTGTACAAAATCATCTTAAGGGTGAATTGACCTCAATTCCACGCGCCATTTTTGTGGTAATTCTCCAAATAACTTGGGTCTTTTGACTCATGCAGCAGTAGGATATAATGGGTGATAATTGTAGGTAATTCTTTGATTGGTGAACCCAATACCTCAATTAAAACTTTGTTTATTTAAATCTTAGCCTAAATTGGTAAATAAAAACGTTTTGAAAACTTATGATACGAAGATGTGTGCATGCTTCTTCGTACATATTTTGATTGACACATCAAAATAAATACCCTAAAATTTAAGGCCATGCTATCTAATTGTAAAAAACACTGGAGTTAATATTTAGTGTAAGTGAGACCTTACCTAGATTTTAATGACAAGGTAAATTTCCATTATGCGTGAGACCAGTAATGGAGAATTTGCAGTTTCTAAATTAGACAACTTAATTAAGTTGTTAGTGAGATCTAGAAACTTAAGGCATGAGATGGGATGAAACATGCTTACTTTGCAAATTGTATTTGGCAAATGTAAATCCCATAATGATCTAGGAGTCGGAAATTGTTTTGCCGATTATTGTTCGACAGATTACCATATTTTGTACTTTCACTGCGAGCAGATCAACCTGTCCGTGATCATGTGTTGGAAATGAAAATGTACATGGACCAACTACACCAGATCAACTACGTCTATCCTGAGAATGTATGTGTGAACCTAATCAACCGATCCTTGAACAAGGATTTTAAAGGTTTTTTTCAGAACTATAACATGCATTGCTCGGGAAAGACAGTCACAGAATTGCTCATAATGCTTGTGGACTATGAGAAGGGTTTACCAAACAAGGCACCTACTCCTCAGGTATTAGCTATACAAGGAGATAGGATCCAAAAGCCAAAACCGCAGGCGAATAAGAAGGGTAAAGGTAAAGTTGACAAGGGTAAACAAGTTATGGCCTATCAACCTATGCCCAAGAAGAACAACCCTCAGAAGAACAAGGTGAATCCTAACAAGAAGGATCAGGCTTGTCACCACTGCCATGAGATAGGACATTGGAAGCGGAACTGTCCACTCTATCTCGAGGAGTTGCGTGTGAAAAAGATGAAGGTTGAGGCTGGTAAATCCAGCACTTTAGGTAACTTTTTCATGATTGAATTATTCTCATTAACTCATAAAATAAATTCCTGGGTATACAATACTGGATGTGGTATTCATATTTGCAATACACTGCAGGGATTTAGAGTTGAAAGGAGACTGGCCTATGGGGAACAATATCTGCACGTGGGCAATGGAGCACATGTAGCTGTTGAAGCTATAGGCGTATTTAAATTAGTTTTGCCTTCGGGCTTAGTACTATTTTTAAATAATTGTCATTATGCACCTACTATTGTGAGAGGTGTTGTTTCCTTTTCGTGTTTATTGAATATTGTTTTCAACATACTGTTACAAGCAATGGAATTTCTGTTTCGTTAAATAATGTTTTTTATTTTAATGCTATTGCTGTGAATGGTGTATTTGAAATTGATATGAATGAATGCAATAATTATAATTCAATGTATAGCATCAATAATAAGAGAATCAAAAATAGTTTGGATTCATCTTATCTTTGGCATTGTCGACTTGCTTATATAGGCAAGACTTTGGATTTTACAAGATATCAATGATGAATCATTTGATAAATGAGAATCTTGTATATTTGGGAAGATGACAAAGAAACCTTTCAATAATCGTATGGAAAGGGCTAATGATCTACTTGGTTTGATACATACTGATGTATGTGGACCACTTAGACATGTGTCAAAGAGAGGTGCTAGCTACTTCTTAACCTTTACTGATGATTTCAGCCGTTATGGATATGTTTATTTACTTAAACATAAACATGAGGTATTTGAAACATTTAAGGTTTTCAAAGCAGAAGTAGAACTGCAACTTGGAAAGAAGATTAAAGCTCTTCGATCCGACAAAGGTGGTGAATATCTGAGTCAAGAGTTTAAAGATTATCTAGCTGAGAATGGAATTGTCCAGCATCTCACATCTCCATATACTCCACAACAAAATGGTGTATCTGAAAGGAGGAATCGTACATTGTTGGACATGGTGCGATCAATGTTTAATCTAACAACTCTTCCTTTATCCTTTTGGGATTATGCCTTGGAATCTGCGATTCGCATTTTAAATATGGTTCCGACCAAGAAGGTTTATAAGACACCTTATGAGTTATGGTTTGGGAAAACGCCTAACTTGTCTTATTTAAAGATCTGGGGTTGCGAGGCGTTTGTTAAATGTGAATCAGCAGATAAACTCCAATAGAGATATGTAAAGTGTATCTTTGTAGGATACCCAAAGGAAACGATGGGTTACTACTTTTACTACCCACCTGAAAACAAAGTAATTGTTGTTAGGTATGGAGATTTTCTTGAAAAGGATCTCATATCTGAAGAATTCAGTGGGAGGATCTATGATCTGGAAGATGATCAAGAGGATACATTACCTTCTGAAAACACTAGCGAACTTCCTGTGGAACTTGAAAGTCTGGGTCCTCCACCTGAAGTAGTTCCCATTCGCAGATCTGTAAGGACTGTGAAAGCACCTGAACGTCTATGTCTTAACGTAGAAGTTGAGGAAACTATATTAGGGGGTCTTGGAGAACCTGCTAATTATAGAGCTGCCATGAATGATCCTAAAAAGGATAAATGACAGATTGCTATGTATGGGGAAATGCAATCATCAAGAAGAAAACTGACATGGATGGAAATGTACACACCTATAAGGCCCGTTTGGAAGCTAAAGGCTTTACCCAAACATATGGTGTTGACTATGAGGAGACCTTTTCTCCTGTAGCTGACATAAGGGCTATTAGGATTCTCATAGCCATAGCAGCGTACTTTGATTATGAGATTTGGCAAATGGATGTCAAAACCGCCTTCTTAAATGGTCGCCTAGATGAAGACATCTATATGGCGCAGCCTGAGGGGTTTGTGAATCCAGAATTTCCAAACCGTGTATGAAAACTTCAAAGATCCATTTATGGATTGAAGCAAGTATCATGGCAATGGAACAAGAGATTTGATGAAGAAATCAAAAGGTTTGGGTTTACTCAGAATCTTGATGAGCCATGTGTATATCACAAAGCTAGTGGGAGTGATGTTATTTTCATAGTCCTATATGTTGATGACATATTAATCATGGGTAAAAATATTCCAAGACTGAAAGAGGTGAAAACCTATCTTGGGAAATGTTTTTCTATGAAGGATTTAGGAGAAGCAGCATACATTCTGGGAATCAAAATCTATAGAGATAGATTAAGGCGGTTGATTGGATTAAGCCAAAGTGCTTACATTGATAAAATATTGAAGAGATTCAATATGCAAAATTCCAAGAAGGGATATTTGCCAATGCAAGAACAACATGGATTAAGTAACAAAGTATGTGCTTCAACACCTGAAGAGGTGGTACGCATGAAGAGAGTCCCTTATGCTTCGGTTTTGGGATCTATTATGTATGCGGTGAGATGCACAAAGCCTGATGTGGCGTTTGCTTAAAATATAACCAGTCAATATCAACAGAATCCAGGTGAACTCCACTGGACTGCTGTTAAACATATTCTTAAGTACTTGAGAGCTACAAGAGATATGTTTTTAGTATATGAGGGAAATCCAGAAGCAGAACTTGGTGTTACAGGTTACTGCGATGCTTCCTGGAAATGTGATAAAGATGATACGAAGTGTCAGACGGGTTATGTCTTTGTCATTAATGGAGGAGCTGTGGATTGGAAGAGCAAGAAGCAGAGTACCATAGCGATGTCTGTGACAGAAAGTGAGTATATTGCTGCTTCAGAAGCTACAATGGAAGCCGTCTGGATTAGGAAGTTCGTTTCAGGGCTTGGAGTTATGCCCTTAATCGAAAAACCTATAAAGATGTATTGTGGCAATTTAGCCGCAATTACATTTGCCAATGAACCTGGAATCATGAAGGGCACCAGACATTTCCCAATTAAATATCACTATGTTCGAGAACAAGTGGAGATAGGTGAAATCGAGTTACTTAAAGTTCACACAGATAATAACCTAGCTGATCCTTTAACGAAGGCTTTACCTGGTGGAAAGCTTAATCAACATGCTGAAGGCATAGGACTTCTTTTAGCTAGTAGTTTCATGCCCATATGTGATTAGTGTTTGGATAATGGGATGTTATGAACAATTATTATTTTAATGGAATAAAATATTTGTTATGTTTGATTATCAATTTCTTAATAATATATCATGTATTTGCATGTTTAATCCTTGAATATATTGATTATTCTAAATTATCCGTGGTCGATTAATGATATGGGAATATCACTAAATTAAGAAAAATCTGAGTATTGGTAGAATATACTTAAAAGTATATTGATGCGTTGTCATGCCAATTTCACATGATATTCAATGAATTGAATATAGGACTTATCCCAACTTCATGAGTTTACTTTATGGATCTTGTCATCAAGTAAACCATGTATATATAGTTATCCTCAGACTTGAGATACCAGATAACTGTCATGGATGTAGTGCATTTCTGTGAAGCAATTTACCGCTATACGTAACTGGTAGCTATAAGGATTGTTTTCAGGAGTGTTGCAAAGTTCATGGGTTAGGCTCGTAGTCAAGAGATAATTTGTTCCTTCAAATTTGTCTGAAGTTTAATACTGCTGGGCCCCTCGTAGGGTTGAAAAGATGTTTGTGTGGCCACACCCAATATCTCCCCTAAATGTGTTTAGAAGATTTGGTAATCTTGATCAATCGAAAACAACGAGAAACAGAATGGTTAATAAAGAATGACTGAGATCCATATCTTTATTAATGTAGTATTATAAACAAAAGGATAAGTATGATGATGAATCATCGAATGGTTTTTACAGGAGACCACCGCCCGAGTTGTACTAGGGGCATTGGCGTGTTGCTAGATGCTAACAAATGTCATTACACTATCAATAGATGTCCAAGTGGGAGTTGTTAAGTTTTATGGACAAATATTAAATGTGTATGAATAGAATCGAACTCGGGACCACGGGATTGCACACATTACGTATGAGGAATTAATGTACGATAATTAATATATAAACCGTTATATATTTAATTATTTAAACACAAAATAACGACTAACGGATAATTAAGTAATTAACGGGAATTGACTAACGACCATTAGGAAATAAAGGAAGGGCTATAGGTGTAATTAGAGGATCAAGAAGGTTTCGGAATCCTTTGGGGAATAGGGAACCGATCGGCTATGGGTTACCATAACCCAATCCTAAGCCAACTTGCTCTCCAAGATTAGCACACTATAAATACAAAGGCTAGGGGTTATTGTTTCTTACTTCTTGCACTCTTGCTATAACCCTAAACCTTTTTTCTCTTCTTCTTTATCCAAAGCCGATTGAGCAAACAACCCTTTGGGTTGATCGACTTTGATTTTTTATAAACAAAGTTTGTTTGGTTTATTTTGTGTTTTAAGATCTAGCAATCTTATTAATTCGGTTATCGTACGTGTGTACAAGATCGTGGATATTAACTCACTATAGTTAATCCATCTTGGATTGAGATACAAAATGGTAAGGGGTATCTCGTTAATCCACTTGTTATTTAAAGAAGAAGATTAAAGTTTGATACTTGTTCTTGCTAGAATCAAAAGGTACGTTTCTTTAATATTTGGTTAATCTCTTATATGTTAAACATGATCCTACGCTTCTGCATATAAGTAATATGATTACTTGATTAATAATATGAACTTGTCTAGATTATTAAATTCTAACAGTTTTACAGTAACATACTCGGGATGTTGCAACAATCATCTTTGTTAAATTCTCCTACACCTTCATCCGCTCACTTAATATCTTCCTCACAGCAACCCAATTTTTCTCCGTTTAGTAGCCAATACACTATCCCCCCGATGTACACACCCGAACAACGTTTTTGTTAACAATGGTTGACATAAATTGTGTTTTCTTTCTATTGAGATTGTGAATTGATGATTTACATTGCATGACCAAAGGCCCTATTTATACAAATAAAAATGAGCTAGATTTGGAAACTATGTGACTGGCATATTGATCCACAATTGATGGTGGAAATCTTCTTAATTAGGAAATGATGTAGAACTGATTCCTAAAATTCTTTCCTTTCTAACACTCCCCCTCAAGTTGGATTGTGGGATTACCGAAATTCAACTTGCTCAAACATTCTTGTAAAGTTCCAGTACCCACTGCTTTTGTTAGGATATCAGCCAGTTGGTCTTGAGACTTGACAAATGGTAGTTCAATAATGCCTTCTTCAAGTTTTTCTTTAATGAAATGTCTGTCGATCTCGACATGTTTGGTTCTGTCATGTTGCACAGGTTTTTCTGAGATTTGGATTGCAGCTTTATTGTCACACATAACGCGGGTTGCAGCTTCTGGAGGAAACCCTAGTTTTGACAGGAGTTTTCTTATCCATAACCCTTCTGCTACTCCCTTGGCTATTCCTCTGAATTCCACTTCAACACTTGACAATGCAACCACCTTTTGCTTTTTGCTCCTCCATGTAACAAGGTTACCTCCCACCAGAGTAAAATACCCTGAAGTTGATCTTCTGTTTCCTTTGTCTCCCCCCCAATCTGCATCTGTATATATCTGAATATTCAAATGGCCATTTGGTTTAAATAGAACCCCAAGGTCAAATGTTCCCTTGAGATATCTGATGATTCTGAAAACTGCCACCATGTGTGCCACTTGAGGTTGGTGCATGAATTGACTTACTACTCCAACAACATATGCAATGTCTGGGCGAGTGTGTGATAGGTATATCAGCTTCCCTACCATCCTATGGTACCTGTCTTTGTCCGCAAGTTTGGCTTCAGCTTCCATGTATAATTTCTGATTTACAATCATAGGTGTTTCAGCTAGCTTGCAATCGATCATTCCTGTTTCTGCGAGTAAGTCCAGGATATATTTTTTTCTGACAAATGAAGATACCGTGTTGTGATCTCAACACTTCAATTCCAATAAAATATTTTAATCTTCCCAAATCTTTCATTTTGAATTCCGTGAATAATCCCTTCTTTAGTCTCTTTATTTCTTCATCATCATTTCGTGTGATAATCATGTCATCGACATAGATGATGAGACATGTCACGTGCGCTTCTCTATGTTTAAGAAACAGAGTATGATCAGAATTACTCTGTTTGAACCCGTATTTCTTCATTGCTAGAGTAAATCTATAACACCCCCATTTTCGAAACGCAGCGGAATACAACATGGGGTGTTATCTATTAGTCACATAGTACAATTATAGTAAACGAACTCAAAATATAGACGTTTATGGTAAAACTTTCACATTCGATAATATCAGAGTAAGCCAAAGAAGGTCCCATGAGTTTGATACACCACAAGTTTGACCAAAACATAAGTTCAAACATAACATGAGTTTAAAAAGTTTAAGTTTCATCGAATGTGATTTTAAAACATGGGCCATCCTTGTCGATATCCATATCCTTGCGCAGCCCATCCAAGCGTTAAACATCTACAGACCTGAGATAAACATGCTAAAAAGTCAACATAAAGTTGAGTGGATTCATAGAGTTTAATAAGTAATAAGTTGAATACAAGCATTATTTATAAATTGACATGTAACAAATACAAGTCGGGAAATCTGATTATAGTATTAAGCTCATGACCCCGAAACTTAACCAAAATAAAGTATGCCCTAAGGAGGTAAGTTTGCCAATTTACCAAGATATACTCAATATTATGCTACCCGTTAAAAATGAGTGCTACTCACCCGGACAGGCTTGTCAAACCAAATATGCATATTCATAATATTAGCGCTTCTCATGGAATTAACGGTTCATGATGTTAGGGACTTTTAATGGCAAGAGATAACTCAATAACTATAATCATGTATCGGGTCCAGCATACCAAAAACTACTTGTATTCAGTTTTTAAAAACTAGCATGTATCTCCCCCAGGAGTTTGTAAACAGTTAAACAAGTAAAAGGTGGGGCTATGAACTCACCGAAATCGAAAGTGAACAATCAAGTGAAGAAGTGAAGAAATAATCCGCAAGAACTCTACGAGCAACCTAGGATATATACGCGTGTCTTAGCTTTTATGAATAATGATACAATCATTATTATATGCTATATAAATTACGATCTCAATTATGCTTGGTACATAAAGTTTAAATAAACATCAAGATTTAGTTTGGTATTTAAAAATGACTTACAAGTATAATTTTCACTTTTCTTACAAAGTTTCATGTTTTTAGTCCATTTTTATTCTTAAGTCTAAAATAAGTATTAGAGGTCCAATTTAAGTCTAAGGGTCCAATTTAGTCAAAAGGTTCATATTATGACTAAAGGTCCAAATTATATTAGGTGGTTCAAAATATAACTTAAGGGTCCAAATTCATAAGTTACTAACCTTTTTGTAACTTTTGATTCAAAATCTGATGGAATTTTTATAACTTAACCACTTTCAAAAATTCATATCTTGCAAACCGTAAGTCGAAAAATTATGTTCTTTATGTCCCCGGAAAGGTATTCGACCATACTAACAATATTTGTGGGGCCCACTAATTTAGAAGTTTCGTAACAGTAGTGAATTTATTATTTTTCCCCTTACTACCCAGTTCTGAATTCACTAATATCACAACAGTCCCACGAAAAATACAATATCTTGAGTTCTACAAGCCCGATTAATCTCATTATTATGGCCACGTTTAAGTTGAAATGTTATTTACAACTTTTATGTTTTGAGCAACAGGTGGTCATGTATAAAAAAATGACTTATATAGGTTTCAAATCTGTTACTCAGAATATGACATGTTTCACGAAAACATTTTTAGTTTAATCATCGGGTGTCGTCACAGGAATCACCACACATGGAAATGACCAAAAGATATAGATCTACAGCTATATATTTTTAGTTTAGGTCCATGGTCTACTGTTTTGTCCAGTTAATTACGTTTTTACCCTTAATCAGAATAGTGTTTTCAGAATAAGTCCTTTGTAGTGTTTTCTTGTAATTTTTAACATGTACCAAGCATATTCAAGCATCAAGAACTTATATAACATACAAAATACATAAAATAACATGACTCTCAGTAGTGAAATGAATAGAAGAAATGAGTGTTGGTTCCTTACAAAAATTGAAGAACGAGATAAGCAAGAAAGTCAAGAAAACCCAAGAACACCAAGGACGAAACCCTAGCTTCCAAAACCACAAAAAACACTTTAAAGACCCTTTGAAAACCTTGAAATCACAGCCTCTAAACACCTTGAATAACCCTTGAGGATTCTTAAAGAAACTCTAGAAAACCAAGCTTTGAGGAAGAAAAATGATCAAACAAGAACTAGCCTCCAAAGACCTTCTTTCTAGGACCAAATCTTTAATAGATTTAACACCAAAAATGGTGTGTTTGTGCTTGGTGATTTCACGGAAGAAAACAAGAGAGGAGAGGGCAGAAATTTTTGATTTTGCATGAAGAATGAGAGGGTGGGTGATACTTTTGAGGTTAGAGGTCTTATGGCAAGAAATGGTGTACACTTGTCCACATTTTGGACAAGTGTGAAGTGCCTTAGGAAGCATGGGGCGGCAACAAGGAGGAACCCAATGATAAAATGCAGATTTTTATTTTTTAAAATTAGTATTGGTTGCAATGTGTAGTGTATGTTGCTCGCGGTACTCAAACGTATGATTTTTAAGACACATAATGCAATACCGGGTAATGTAAAAATATAAAAACTTCCAAAAATATTAAAATTTGTTTTCATAACCTATTTTAGTAATTTAGATGAGTGGTGAGTTCATCGGAATATTTAAATGTGGTTAGAACATAAGGACGTAGGTTAAATCGCGTAAGACGTAAAAGGTGCAAGGTTTACGTAAAAATGGAAAAAAGTGAAAAGTGACTTTTAAAATAGAATTGTAAGGAACCAAAAGTGTATAAAAAGTGTAGACCGGACATAGTCTAGTGTCGGTTGAATAATTGAACGTGTTATGTCATACGCGGATAACTTCCGACGAAGTTAATTATTTTAAAAAAAAAATAATAAAATAAAATAGTTAGGTAATTAAAATAGAAAAATTAGTGACATGAAATTACGAAATGTCACAAAATCTCCCAAACCAAGCTCTAGGAGATTGCTTTAACCCATATAAAGCCTTTTTCAGATGACAGACTTCTCCAGTCCTGAAATTGTGTGAGAAACCCGTGGGTGCTTCCATATATACTTCCTCTTGTAATTCTCCATGAAGGAATGCATTCTTTACGTCGAACTGGTGAAGCGGCTAGTCTTGATTTGCTTCTATTGAGAACAAAACCCTTATTGTGTCAATCTTCGCAATTGGTGGGAAAGTTTCAGAGTAATCAATTCCATATGTTTGGGTGTAGCCTTTTGTAACACCCCAACCCAGCAAGGGTAGAAGTATCACATTAATGGCTTCATATCAGATCAAACAAAACATACATTCAATAGTAATACAAAGATTCTCAAAGGTTACAAATGAAATACTGAATACACAAGGATACAAGGGAAACAAAAGCTAATTACTAAGTCTGCAAAAGCAACTCCTTCTAATGGTCTCTACTTCAGAATAACTATCAAAGTCTTCTAAGTCGAAAGTCTCTTCACTCATACCCAAAACCCGACGTCCTGCTTATTACCTGCCGCACACGAAAAGGAAACGTGCGGCTGAGCTTAAAAAGTTCAGTGAACAGACACATATACAAAGCAAAGAATAACGAAACAGAAATATAATGAAGCACTGGAAATATCATAAGGCATAATCAAAGCAAAAGAATAGTAAGGAAGAATATAGGATAGTCATCTACCACGAGCCCACACTCAAAGTCATAAGCTCAAAGTCATAAGCTCGAAGTCACAATCTCGCAATCAGAGGGGATACCTCTTAGGCAACCAGATAATATGAGGGGTGTCCTCATGTATCATAATAGTGGAGTGATCAGCTCCCAGAAATGTGAAAGGCATGTATTGCACACAGTACCAGTCACCTCAAAGTCATAACTCAAAGTCATAGTTAAATCCACTAAACATACAAATCTAGGATTGCAATCCATACGCCCCCAAACTCAAAGTCATCTCAAAATCATAATCTCAAAGTCATAATGGCCATATCATAATATAAGAGGGACGGTGTGAGAAATCACTCACCCACACATGAGTCATGCCAGTGGTGCATCACAGACATGGCCAGGTTACCTTCCTGGCTAGGTAACATAAAATGGCTCGGGTATCAAACTAAGAGTCAGGTCTCAATGTCATATCAAGGTGCATCTCAAGGTCATAATCAGAAGGTATATCTCAAGGTCATATCAAAAGGTTCATGTCAAAAGAATCATGGCAAAGGTTTAAATCATAGCTCAACATCAATGCATAGGTGAAAAGACACCCTTACTAAAAAGGGTAGAGTATCCGTACCTTATCCGATAGCAAAACAAACCAAAGGCAGATCACAAAACACCGGATTACTCCCGCTTCAGTGAATCTACATGAATTATAATTGTACTTATAAGTTTCATAGCTTTATGATTTCATAGTTTCTTAATCATAAGGTTTCATTTTAGTTTCTCTCCATCTTAGGTAACTTTACACATTCAGTAACTTTAGTTATTATCATTCCTGTTTATCAACTTATCAAAGATGACCATGTTAGTAGGTTAAGGTTCATAATGCCTTTTACATAAGTTCAAGGTTAAATATGACACGTTTCCATAAGTTAGGGTTTTTAATTGCAACATCCCAAAGTTAAGGGTCTTGAATGAAAATATTGCAAACTACTAATTTAAGTACATCATTTATTCAGAATCACCTCTCTCGTCCTTTAAGTTTCATAGTTTACACATTACACCCTTGATTTACCAAAATCACAAAATAAACCTTATAATTATACAAATTACACTTCAACCTTTATTATGTTCATCATTACACAACTAACCCTCATATTTACTAAATTACAGATTATACTCTCAAATATAAGTGTGGCACGAATCAAACCCTCAAGTTTCATAAAATTACACATTTAGTCCCTTTAGTTTTTAAAATAACGCGAAACACCTTTCAAAACCCTTTTTATACTTTTCATCAGGTTCTAACAGTTTTAAGCTTGAAATTGTTAGGTTTTCTATAAATAGAAAATTATATAAGAACTCAGAAATAAATCCCCAAAAATTCCCAGAGATACGTTAAGATCTTAAGTATTTTATCTAATTTTTCCAGATTTTATTAAGTAACATAGCTATGGATTAAAATTCACTTAAACCAACTCGTCCAGATTTCTGATTAATTTTGCTATACGAAAAGTTATTAATTAGAAACCTTTTAAGAAAAATTCAAAAAAATCTAAAAAATTTCTAGGAAGTAATAGACATCATAAAGATTACCCAGTTCAAAGGAAACCTCCTAATTCGACATGGTTTGGAAATTAAAATTCAAAAACCCGGACTAATTTTCCAGACTCACAAATCCGATCAGACACATAATTTTCTAAAAATCAAAAAGTAACCTTCCAGGCCTCTAAAAATTACAAACTAAATTTTCCCAGGTAGCCATTTCATTGAACTTAGTTTTAGACTCTTAAAACACCCAAAATTTAGATTCCATCATTTAGTTACAGCCGGTTAAAGTCGAACAAAATTCCGGATCAGTAGCATTTATTCACAGAATCATGTATACTTAGGGTTTTCGATATTCAAATGATCACATCTTGACATAAAAAGATTATTATCGAGTTTATACAATATTTAGGTCGACCCATACATATTTTAATATGTTCATATCAATTAAATTTTCAGATTCATACACATACACCAATTCATAATAATCGTTAAGGTTGTTATTTCATGTGAACAAGTCATGATTTTATGTAACTCTTTCCTTTTCTTTTTGGTATAGAGATCGACACCACAACAAAGAACAAAACAAGATTCGAGCTAGTTAAGGTTGTATTGAACAAGGATAGTATTCGTTACCCTCGTTGCGCGTTCGAATGAAGAAAAGAACACAAGATTGAACATAAGATTTCTGGCCGAAAACCCTAGCTGTGAACCCTCCTTCGTACAGCCTCAAATTCACGAATCAAGAACACCACGAACCAGGAATTCAAGGAGCGATTAAACACCAATTTGTAGTCACAAGAGGCCTCCCTTTCTGCCTTGAGGTCGAACAACAGCAACAAGAAAATGGCAGCAGTAGAACAGGTCGCACAACAGAAACAAAAAGACATGATCATAAGGTCGATTAGGGTTTGGTTCAACAAAATTCGAATGGACTAAACACGAAGAAGATGAGATTACCTTAGAACAAGAACAAGGTCGAGCCCTCCTTTGGTTGTATTAAGATCGACAGCAGCAGCAGGCAAGAAGAGGAGCCGAAGTTTTTGAGAGAGTTAGGGTTTTTGTTTTATTTTTCTTTTGGCTGCCGAATGAATGAGGGTGAGGGATTCTAGGGTTTTATTTTTCTCTTGGTTTTGGGGAGATAACAAAACACACGGTTTGAGAGGGTTTGTAGGGGGATTGACCGAATTTTTTTGGAGTGGAATTAAGGGAGAATTATCTCCTTCCATATTTATAAATTGTATACTTTATTCTTGTATTAATTTGGCCGAATTTATTTATTTAATTATTAAGTCATAAGGTACATGTAGAAATCGACTAGCTTAGGTTCAAGTTGTAGAATTTTATTTGTAACATTTTACTTATAGTATAAAACTTACATTTAACTTAATTTGTTAGGTAACTTAAGTTATGTCCAAATGGGGTTACCTGTATATATTTTCATAAGTTCTCAAAAGTTCAAATTCAGAGGGTATTTTAGTCTTTTCGGATTGTTTAAATTTTTGGGGTTTTACACCTTTGGCGAATTGCCGTGCTTTATATCTATCAATTTCTCCAATTAGTTTATACTTCACTGTAAAGATCTAACGATATCCTATATGTTTCTTTCTGTGTGGTAAGACACATTCTCCCACGTTTCACTTCTTACGAGTGCATCCATTTCAGTATCCATAGCATCCTTCCATTCTTTTTCCTTTAAAGCTTGCTCTACACTTGAGGGAGTTTCTTCTGAGTAGAGACTTGCACTGAATGCCTTGGCTTCTTTGGACAAGTATCCTTTTGCTATGTTGGTCATTGGATACTTAGATCCTCTGGAGATTCTTTCTGGTGAATACCACTTTGCGGGAATTCCTCTGTTCTGTAGCAATCTGTAAAATTCCCCAATAATTTGTAAATGCTAATCAAGTATTAAATTACCATTACTGATCAGTTAACCATTTTTATGGGCAAAATTTAAAATTTTGTTATCACATTACATTAATTCAAACATGTTGATACGTGATTCACAAACACATTGGAACGAGCTCACACACAAACCACAACGAATCCAACACACTAATTATAAACCAAATGGATCACATTACTATTCCTGGCCCAGTTTTTGGCATGTTACTATTCAAAGCCCAACCCAAGTTATACTAAATTCTTATATTTCACTCGACTGAACACTCAACACTTGGCCACGATTTCTTTTGATTTCGACACACAACATATGCAACATTTTACCTCACTCGAATCCTCACATTCCAAGGAATCATGTTCGACAACTCTCACTCTCTCATTTGAGCGTTTGATCAAGTGATATTCTCTTATCCTACAAACCATCCAATCAAGTGCAAGTTGGGTGTATTTTATACACTAAATTCGACTAATACATGCATACATATACTCGATACCCATACATTAACTCCCATTCACACACAAAAATTTATCACACATTTCTTTCTAAGTAATCCTCTTTGCCGAGACCTCCCAAGGACATAAGCAATTTCCCTAGCCATTTCGAACCATTTCCAATCATTCAAGCATCATTCGAACCCTTTTGTGACCGTTCTAGCAAGTGAAGTGCACCTCCCTTGAATTCTAGCCCTTCCAAACGTGTTATATCACCACCTTTTCATGTGTTAAACTCTTAGAACTCTTTTCCTACTCTTATACATGATTTTCAATATACCATGCATCGTATGTTTTTCCATTCGATCCGTATTTACTTTCTAAGCATTTTTACGTGTTCTTGTTATTTATTTATTCGTATATACGTATGACCTCCTTCATGGATGACTAGAAATACGAGTTACACAATCATTTGACACATATATCTTCATTTCATTACTTATCAAGACATATTACTTACACGTTTTGCATCATACACATTTATAAGTCATATTTCTAAATTGAACCTATTGATTTATTCGACTAAGGAATGGCCATATATAATCAAATTCGTACATACAACATAGTGTTTTTATTACTTGACTTGATTCTTCACAAGACCATC
This sequence comes from Artemisia tridentata subsp. tridentata, assembly GCA_021014915.2. Classification (NCBI taxonomy): domain Eukaryota; kingdom Viridiplantae; phylum Streptophyta; class Magnoliopsida; order Asterales; family Asteraceae; genus Artemisia; species Artemisia tridentata. The sequence continues at coordinate 324,712,018 of CP139504.1, read as the reverse complement.
TAATAAGCTGATGAAATAAGCTCTTGTTGTTAGCTTGTAAAAGTCCATTTTAAACCCACAACCAATCGTTACTCGAAACTGTTTTCTAATATACATATATATACGATTGGGCTTTGTAACCCAATAAGCAGTCCAATAAGAAATTGCGATAAGCAGTACTTATAAGCTATTTCATTATGTTTTTAAGTCTAGTAAATAAGCCCAAAATCATGCCCAAAACATTCGAACATCCCTCAGATCAATAACTTTTATTGGGCCTTTGTTTTCACTCGTTAAAGCCCAATAAGTAGTTAATAAACTCTTTTTGCAAATAAGCAGTTCAATAAGACTCTAATAAGCCTTTTAAAGATATTAAAACTTTTGGAAAACTTATTACACAATTTTTGTGAATTTTGGATTAAGTTTGCAAAATATTCTACAAATCGGGTTAAAAGTGTACATTTCACATAAATATGTTCCAAACTGTCATTTCAGTAACCTAAGAGTATAAATTGTTCATCCAGTAAATAGGAAGCTTAAAATGTAATATTTGACCTTTTTGGACTAAAAATGTAATAAATTACTAACCAAGGACTAACGGTGCAAAACTTACTCCGTTAAGGTAGAAAGTGTAAATTATGTATAAGTTCAAGGACCAAAACTGTAACTTTATTTCATATTCATTTCTATTTCATAATTTACAATTTTCAATACAATCACGTGCATATTTACCATTTGTTCAATATATTTAATCACGTTACGTTTATATTATATAATGAGTTTCTAACGAATAACTTAACGTTTCGTTCAACCACTTTCGAGGAAATGATATTTATGAATTCAATAACTTAAAAACAAGATAATATTATATGTAATATTATTTTTGAACTTTAAGCATTTTAAGCATATCACTCACCCATATTACAAATCAAATCGTTATCCGTTACTCATTTTCACAATCACTATTCATATTAACTCAAAACTATCAAATTCTCAAACTTCATTATTATTCAGGTCGTGTGTTGGAGCCGTTCTCATAATTTACTTGATTTCACATTTCACTTTGCCAGTTACACTCAAGGTGAGTCATAGCCCCACGTTTACTTATTTAACAACTTTACACTCTATGGGGGAGATACATGCTACAAAATAGAACACAAGTATTTTCTGTATGCTTCACCTGATTGATATTGCCTAAGTTACTCTATTGCCAAAATGTGATCAAAGTTCGTGGAATCTCAAAGTATGCTCACCAGACAGACTCAGTTCTAACCCTCGAATTGACGAAACCTAATGTCCGTTATCGAAAAGACTTGTCCGGGACGGGTAATAATTTCAAGATGGTTATCCATTAATGTAAACGTGTCTCGCAAAGGACTTGTCTGAGTAGAATGTACCAATTCGAGAGATGATCATTGAATATGACCGGGACGGGTAATAATTTCAAGCTAGTCTAACTAGTGATGTAAGCGTGTCTCGCAAAGGTCATGTTCATTGAAAGTCGATCAATTCAAAATGTGCGAACTCCACCCAACATGTGCAATTTTAATTAAAAATGCATGAGCACATGTGAAGGGGGAGTATTTCAAAAATATAAAGTATTTCAAAAATATAAAACTCTCAAAGTGCTAACTAAATGTGTTTATTCATAAACACTTTGAGAGATTTTTCAAAAGGTTTTATGGCAAATCTAGGATAGTCATGGAGTTATAAGGTGACTAAGGTTAGGAAAACCGTCCTATGATCCGCCAGAGCCGGAGGGATCTACCCAAGGACAATTCCAATAGCTTAGAATTTGAAGTCCTTAGGTAAGATTGAAAAAAGGAGTAAATGAGAAAGGGACAGAAGGGGTTGAAGAATGAAAAAGAAAAGTTGATTGAAAGGGTGAAAAGAAATAGCCCTCCATGAAAACTTAGGGCAGAAACCGGGTCAACTCATCTGCTATCGGTATCTACTAAGGTAATACTGATATTGAAGACAAGACGTCATGGACCCAGTGACGCACTGCACCACCCCTCCTAGCCACTCAGATATCTCTTAAAAGATATTTGTTTCACTTCTCACGGAGAACACTACATAATCTATCGGCCTCTCACTCCGAGATGTGTTGATATTGAAAAGGTGGCACTCTGCTCCATGCCTCCGACTACTAAAACCAAAACGCACATTATCGAGTCTAGAGCCATGAGATTCATCAAAATATCTCATTAGGAACACTTCCAGATGAATACCCTTGTGTTCACCAATAAGGACACAAGGTGTACAAGAGTCTTAATGAGATCCAAGGATCTTGCCAAGTTTCATCATGATGGTTACATGCTTCAAACGGTCTACAGTCGTAGGGTGATCTCTAGCGACTCACTGAATCGTGGGTGCACTTCGGTGTGTCCGTGTAAGCCCTCTCGGGGGTATCCGGTTCAGAACGGCCTGGGGGAGATTAGAGAAAGTCTACACACTATGCTGTTGACAATCTCGAAGTCCTAACCCATAAGCGCTGGATGATTATTACTAACAGTTTTATGCAGCTACCCAAAACATCCATTAACCATCATCCCATTCATCAATCATTTTCACCTCATCATACTCATACTTATGAAGAACATTCATCATCAAAGCTCAATTGTTAAAAGTTCAAGACAAGGAGATCAAGTTAACGACCAAGTGTAAACAACAAAGTCAAGAGGCTAATCAAGATGTCAAGGACAAATTCAGATGTCATATGAGGAGATTATCAGCATAAGGAGAAGAGGTATGAGCATGTTGAAGGTCTCGACGCATCATCACGAGAAGATTCTGATCAAGACAAAAACATCCACCAAAGGACGATTACTTTGAAGATCACTGTGCATGAAGGAACATTGATACTACAACGACACACAATGATAAAGACATTGAAGACAAAAAGACCTATCACCAGTGCATCATTGAAATGACCATCCCTTAGGGGGAGATTGTTAGCTTTTATATTTTATAGAAAAGTGATGGTCATTTGTATGAATACTTAAGTGTGTATCGTGTAGTATAAATAACATTGTAAGGGCTAGTGTTGGACTTTGTTAAGTAAATGTTAAGAAAAATGATCAAAAGCCCAAGTCCAACACCAAGCCCATCCCAAGGCCTTTAGGGCAACCAAGGCCTCATTTCCACTATAAATACCACACTCTCACACCCATTTTGGTGTGCCTCTAAGTCTTGTAAAGGTGTGAGGTGTGTGTGTGTGTTTTATTACGTTTTGTATTGTTCTCTTATGGCATGATATACATTCGACAAAAGTTTTATTCACACGCATCTTCTTTTCATCTTTACTATTCTTCTTTATCATTAGAGTGTCACGTTATTGTTTAGAGTAGTATTAATATAGTTTAGTTTTGTTGTTTAAGGTTCGGTTTTTAAAGATTTACAAGTGGTATCAATCGCCAAACATAGATTTAGGTATTCGTTGTGTTTGTTTTACAATTTACGTGGGTATTTTAAGGAAAAAGGTTAAAGCTTTTTGTTGTTTTGGTGCTTATTGGATAAGAAGGTTGTAACTTTTTGTGGTTTACGTGTGCTTAAGGGGCCAAAAACGTGATTTGTGTGAGTTTTAACGAGGGTTTGTGAAGTTTTGCGCATAAAGTTCATCATCAAAGGTCCAAAGTTCGAATCTGCTTGCTTTTCATTCATTTTTTATCATTTCTTGTATAAGAAATCTGATAAAAAGGGTCCCACAACGTCCTTGATAATCCACTTTCTTGTATAAGAAAGTTGATTCGTACTGCTCCAATTGCGATAAGTTAGGGTTTTATCGCAGTTGAGATTTGCTGTTTATCGCAGTTCATCAATTGAAACTATCGCAGTTGAGATTTGCTGTTTATCGCAGTTCATCAATTGAGACTATCGCAGTTGAGATTCGCAGCTTATCGCAGTTCATCAATTTAAGACTATCGCAGTTGAGATTCGCAGCTTATCGCAGTTCACAAAGTCTCTATCGCAATTGACACTAGGGAGAATTATCGCAGTTCACAAAGAACTTTCGCATTTGGCAGTTTTAACCCTTGCACTTTACATAAACTTTGTTCAAATTAAATAACTTTTATAAATTTGCTTCGATCGTGATTTCTTCAAACAACAAAAGTGAACTCGGTATTTTTGCGCTTGTATAAGTGTAGAAAATACTTCGACAATCGGATATCTACTCTCTTGTATAAGAGTGTTAGATCGTTTTATATAAATTATCAATTTATATAAATTAGATATTTCTATCCAAATTGAAAATTTACCATAATTTGTATAAATTCTGGTCAAATTGAAATTTATATAGAAATTGATACTTTATCTAAATTCTAATTTACATAACTTTTGTCGATTCTGTAATCTTTTGTTTTTGCTTAAACTACTGTCTAGTCAAATTTAGTAACTTTATTTAAATTGCTTTGTTTATCTAAACTGTAAACTCAAAGATCATCAACAACATCATCAAGGCTTTATCTTCAACAATCACAACACCTATTTCTTTGCATCGATCCTGAATCAATCAACCTTATCATACAACAACAACAATGACTACTCAACAAGACATCCATGCAGCTGGTGCTGAAAACCGTCCTCCCATGCTAGAGAAAGGTAGTTATCTTCCATGGACAAGCCGTATGCTTCGTTATTTGAAAACAAAACCTAATGGACAAGGCAAACTTCTGATCAACTCCATCAAGAATAGTCCTTTCAAACCTCGTGAGATTCAAGAAGCTGGTGATCCGAATCAAAATCCTCCTGTTCCACCATCTAGTCGTACTCAGCAAGAAGATGAATACACAGAAGAGGATCGGAAACAGATTGAAGAAGATGACTTAGCCATGCACCTAATTCAACTTGGTTTACCACAAGAGATTTTTTGTGCTGTTGACAGTTGTGAAACTGCTTATGATATGTGGGAACGAGTTAGGAGGCTATGTCATGGAACTGAAATTGGTCAACAAGACATTGAAAACAAGCTTCTAACTGAATGGGAAAAATTTACATCCACTCCAGCTGAACCAATTGAAATCTACTACACAAGGTTTTGCACTATCATGAATGAGCTCATAAGGAACAATTTAACACCAAAACAGATCGTTCAAAACATCAAGTTTCTTAACAACCTTCCAGAGGAATGGGGACGATATGTTACAATTGTTAATCAGACAAAGAACCTTCATGAAGTGAATTATGATCAGCTCTATGATTTCTTAAAACAAAACCAGAAAGAGGCAGATGAGGTTAGGAAAGATATGCTTGCCAAAAAACATGATCCTTTAGCATTACTTGCTCAGTCACCTTCTACAGTGAACACCTCATCATCAACTCCCACTCAGAACTACATGCCACATGAATACTCTCCACAAACTGCTATCTTCCCACAACAACAATTCTATCCTCATGAACAATAAGTCATTCCACAACAACAACACCCAGAATCACCATACAATCCTAATGATGACATGTCTGCACTGTCTCAAGCATTCACCCTTCTATCAAGAGTTGTCCAAGGACGCTATTCCACACCTACCAACAACAATCAAAGGATTGCATCGAACACTCGCTACAAGCAGTTTGCTCAACCGAGTTTCAACATGGGTCAACAAGGACAAATGATTGGAGGTTATGGGAATCAACAAGGATATGCTCCTCAGATGGGTAATCAAAATGCAGGTCAGTTTATGGGTCATCAGAATCAGATGGGTCAAGTTGTTGGAAATAGAAGAGGACAGAATATGGGAAATCAGGTTGGGAATGTTGTTGCTCCAGTTGCTGGGAATGCTGGGAATATGAATCAAGGAAATGTGTTGAAATGTTTTAACTGTCAGGGTACTGGTCATATGGCAAGAAACTGTCCCTCCAAGCCAAAAAAGAAAGATCCTGAGTATCTTCAGAAAGCTTTGCTATTAGCTCAGAAGGACAAAGCAGGGTTTCAGTTGAGTGCTGAGGAACATGATTTCATGGCACTGATGGATGACTCAGAGGATTTGGAAGATATCGATGCCAACTGCATCTTCATGGCAAATCTTCAAGAGGTTAAATATGACACAGATTCTGAAACACCTCCTGCTTATGATGCCAATGTGATATCTGAGGTACCTTCATATACTACATGTCACAATAATGAAATATTTGATATGACACCTCAACAAGAACAGCATCCTGCGACTCCTACTCTCATTTATGATACATATATGGACTCCCCAAGTTGTAGTAATACTAATTTGGCTACTCCAGATATGGATCCTAATGGAGGCTTTGAGTCACAACATACTGAGAATGAAAGGAAACACGTGCTTTATTTGAATCATTATTGCAAAATTGTGGTATTGAAATTGAAAAGGTCAAAAAGATCAATAGCGATGTTAAGGCCGCTAATGAAAAATTGACCACTGAGCTTGAGAAATACAAGGTGAACGAAAAAGCTTTTGAATTTCACCACAAACGACTGTCAGAACTTGAAACTGGTTACAGTAATTCTGTTTCAAGGGAGAAACATTTGCAAATCAAATACGACACTCTTGATGTTAAATTGAACATGCAAATTAAATCCCTAAAAGCAGAAATTTCTGATTTAACCAACCAACTTTCTAAACAAAAATCAACTTGTTTTGATCTTGAAAAAGAAAAGAAAGAGTTGCATTCAAAGTTTTCTAAACGAGAAGATGAACTTCTTGATGAAGTACTTGACAAACAGGAAACTATTAAAAAGTTGGACGAAATGCTTGTAAAAACGGGTCATTCAACTCAAACGATTAATATGTTAATTAACGACAAAAACCCGATTTTATATACAAGAAAGAAAATGGCTCTCGGTTGTGAAAACCCTTGTTATTTCAAGAAAGCTCAGCAAAAACAGAATGTGCTATTTAATGGTAATCTTATAAATGATGTGCATGATCCACCTGCTTGTAATGATTCGTATGAAACGATTGAGCTTACGAAAGAGAGTCGAAACAAAATGAAACAATTAAATAAAGAAATCACACCAATTGATTATAATGAAGCAAACAAAATTGCTGGTGTTCATCTTGTTAAAAAGGAGTCAACTTTGTTTTTCAAAAAACCTGTGGCTGCCTCAAAATTCAAAGTTGTTTCAAAACATCTTTCTAACATCGAACAAATGTACTCTACCGACACTTCTGCAAGTGAAGCTAGAATACTATTGGCCGATCTTAAAAGGAGAGTTGAAATGCTTCAAAATGTTGTGGCAACCAAAACTAATACTAAAATCAATGATTGGTTTTCAAGTTTTCAAACTGAACAGAAAAAGATGTTCGAAACAGAAATTACTCCCATTGTATCTGGCATACATGCAAGAGCAATTCATGTTGAGAACGCAATTATCAAAGAAGTAACTGAATTTGTCAAGGACCACACATCCTTGGTAATTGAAGCCAATGAAAACATTGAAAAAATCAAAGTTTTGGAAAAACAAAATGACGCACTCTCTGAAGAAGCTCTTTCAACTGATATTATGTCCATTATTTATCAAATGTATTCTGTTGAAGATGATGAAAGACTTCGAGCTGAGACTTCCCAAATTGTTTCAAAATATGAAAATGCGTTTGCAAAGCTTGAAAAAGAAAATGTTACATATTTTAAACAACTGGATCGAAAAAAGGAAGAATGTAAGTATGACGAACTGTCGTATGAACGTTCTTACAAAGAAATGCAAAAACAAATTGATCTTTTGAAGTCTCAGCTTGAATGTCAAAAAGGGAAGGGTGAAGAAATTATTGCAAAACCAAAAATGTCAATTTCCCAATCTGCTCCTTCACCCTTGCCCAAAGAAAAAGCAAAAGAGAAAGTAGTTGTCGAAACATCAAATGTGATAGCACCTGGACTTTATAGGATTAGTACCACTATTGCATCTACCTCTACATCTAAAACATATAGGGCGATAGACAAAAGTGTTAAGGAACATCCAAAAGAGACTAGGAAAGCTAACACTGATTCAAAGGACAACGAGATAATTCCTAATGAGTGTGCCTTACCTTCTACAGGAGTAGAAAGTACCTCTAAGAGCAGCAGACCAAAGCCTAGGGGCAATACAAGGAATAGAGTCGCGCCTGCTTCTAAGAGTGAATCCAAGAATAAAACGAAAGAAGTAGAAGAACACCCTAGGATTTTATCGCTTTCCAAGAAGAAACATTTGTCATCTGCATGTAATGTTAAAGACAATATTTCTAATGCATGTAATGAACCAGTTTGTTTAATGAACAAGAAATCTTTGTCTGAAAATGTGTGTGATGATATTGTTTCTAATATTGTGCATGTAAATGATAAGCCTGCTAAGAAAGATGTTCCTTCAAAACATACAGCTAAGACTAGATACATTCAAAGACTCATTGCAAAGTCTAGAAAAACAACTAGTAGTCTGCTGCCTAGGAACTACCTTAAGATGTGCATATGGATTCCAACAGGTAGAGAATTCAGTCTAGAAAATGGTAGAAAAAAAATGGCTAAGGAAGAACCAGTGAAAACCGTCTATGATTGTATTTCTCCTGTTATCCCTAACCCCATGGAACCAAATGATAAACGGTTTTCCAAATGCACAATCATCTGTTATTGACAGGTTATCGAAATATGTCTTTGGATCGTCGACTCGGGTTGCTCCAAGCACATGACCGGGAATCTGAAGCTGCTGATCAACTTTGTATGGAAGTTCATGGGAACAGTTCGGTTTGGAAATGATCATGTAGCAGCTATTCTGGGTTATGGAGATCTACAGTTTGGGAATTTTTTAATCACTCGAGTTTACTATGTCGAAGGATTGGGACACAACCTGTTTTCTGTCGGACAATTTTGTGATGCAGATTTAGAGGTTGCATTCAGAAGAAATACATGTTTCGTTAGGAACTTGGTTGGTGATGATCTCTTAACCGGAAATCGTGGAACCAATCTCTATGCTATCGACATAAACCAAATGGCCTCGTCATCACCGATTTGTCTTATGACAAGAGCTGACGACACTAAGTCATGGTTGTGGCACAGACGCCTTTCCCATCTCAACTTTGACACAATAACAAAACTTGCCAAGGACAACATCGTCTCCGGTCTCCCTAAATTCAAATACACCAAAGAACACTTATGTCCATCATGTGAACAAGGCAAAAGCAAAAAGGCAACTTATAAACCTAAAACCGTTCCCAGTTCGGTCGATAAGTTACATCTGTTGCATATGGACTTATGTGGCCCAATGAGAGTTGAAAGTATCAATGGGAAGAAGTATATTCTTGTGATTGTCAATGATTACTCAAGGTATACATGGGTAAGGTTTTTGAGATCAAAAGATGAAACACCTGGAATCATCATCACCTTTCTGAAGCGAATTCAAGTTCTACTTCAAGCTCCAGTTAGGATTGTAAGAACTGACAATGGCACGGAATTTACTAATCAGGAGTTACGAACATATTTTGAAGAAACTGGAATTACTCACCAGACATCAGCAGTTAGAACTCCACAGCAGAATGGGGTAGTTGAAAGAAGAAACAGAACTCTTGTGGAAGCTGCTCGCACAATGCTGATCTATTCCTGTGCACCATTATTCTTATGGGCTGATGCTATTTCAACTGCTTGTTTTACTCAAAACCGATCCCTTATCCATCCAAGATTCAATAAAACCCCATACGAACTAGTGAACAACAGAAAACCCGATATCTCTTATCTTCATGTATTTGGCGCTTTGTGCTATCCTACAAATGACAGAGAGGATCTGGGGAAGCTGAAAGCTAAGGGTGATATTGGTATCTTCATTGGTTATTCTGATAACTCGAGGGCATTCAGGGTGTATAATAGAAGAACGAAAAGAGTAATGGAGACGATGAATATGAAATTTGATGAGATTTCACAAATGGCTTCTGAGAGACTCGCTCTAGAACCCGCGCTTAACCCAATGGCTTCTAATCGTATCGGATTCGGACCCGCACCACAAAGTCAAACTTCTGGACACATCAGTTCAGAACTCACACCTCAAGGAGCTCAGTCAACTAACATTGATAAACCTACAAATCAAGAACTGGAAAATTTCTTCGAGTTTATGTATGATGAATACTATGGTGGAGCTTCGATAGATACATCACAACAACGTTCCGCTGCACCCGCTCAACAACAACCACAACCACCACAAGATGCATCTACTACATTCGAAGCTGAAGCACCAACTCCCTCCACGTCAATATCATCTACAACTACTCCTACCACTCCAGTAATTGAGATTGTTTTACCAACAGTTGATGAGCAAACTCAAACAACACAAAATCAAGAAGAACCACACCAAAACGATGCTGTGTTAGAAGAAGAAGAACCATTTGAAAACCCATTTGCTACGAACTCTGCTGAATCTTCTTCTCGGTTATATGAACCATCAAACACGCATTCGTTAGATTCAAGGTATCCTTCAACATTCAAATGGACTAAAGACCATCCTATAGAACATATCATTGGTGAACCTTCAAGGCCAGTACAGACGAGAAGACAACTTGCAACCGATTGTGATATGTGCATCTTTGCCTGCTCAGTTAGTTTAAAAGAGCCAAAGAACATTCGGGAAGCAATGTCAGATGATGCATGGATTGAAGCAATGCAGGAAGAACTTCTCCAATATCGACTTCATGACACTTGGGATTTAGTGCCGAGACCTCTGGACAAACTTGTCATTGATCTTAAGTGGATATGGAAGAACAAAAAGGACGAAGAGATGACTGTTATTCGCAACAAAGCTCGTCTCATGGCCAAGGGATTTAGACAAGAAGAGGGAATTGATTTTGATGAATCGTTCGCACCAGTAGCTAGACTTGAGGCGGTCAGGATTTTCTTAGCTTATGCGGCTCACAACAACATCACGGTCTTTCAAATGGATATCAAGACGGCTTTCTTAAATGGAACTCTGAAGGAAGAGGTGTACGTGAGTCAGCCAGATGGATTCGTTGATAAAGATCATCCCGACTACGTCTACAAGCTCAAAAAAGCTATCTATGGTCTAAAACAAGCCCCACGGGCATGGTACGACGAACTCTCATGTTTCTTGCTGTTAAATCATTTCACCAAAGGAACAATTGACCAGAACTTGTTTACCAAAAAGTTTAAAAATGACATTTTGATCGTTCAGATTTACGTGGACGACATAATCTTTGGGTCCACTAATCCTGAACATTCAAAACATTTTGCAAATCTCATGAAAAGTAAATTTGAAATGTCTATGATGGGCGAATTAAAATTCTTCCTTGGACTTCAAATCCATCAATCCCATCATGGTATTTTTATTAATCAAGCAAAATATACTATTGAGATTTTAAAGAAACATGGAATGGAAAATTGTGACTCTGTTTGTACTCCGATGGTCACCTCACCCAAAATTGGTGCTGACCTATATGGGAAACCCACTGATCCGAAGAAATAACGGAGCATGATTGGGTCTCTCATGTACTTAACTGCTAGCAGACCCGATATACAATTTGCTGTTTGTTTATTAGCACAGTTTCAGGCAAAGCCTACCGAACTTCACCTCAAAGAGGTTAAACGGATCTTTCGGTACCTTCGAAGAACCATTAACATGGGACTTTGGTATCCGAAGGATTCGGAGTTCAATCTAACAGCCTTTGCAGATGCCGATCATGCTGGTTGCCAAGTCACTGCAAAAAGTACATCCGGAGGAGCACAATTTCTGGGAGAGAAGCTAGTAGGCTGGTCATCAAGAAAACAAGACTGCACAGCGCTTTCAACCGCAGAAGCCGAGTATGTGTCTCTATCTGCGTGTTGTGCCCAAGTTCTATGGATGAGGACACAACTCACAGATTATGGCTACTCTTTCGACCACATACCTATGTATTGTGACTCGAAAAGTGCCATAGCCATCTCGTGCAATCCAGTTCAGCACTCCAAGACCAAGCATATTAGAGTCCGCTACCACTTTATCAAGGAACACGTCGAAGAGGGTACTGTTGAATTATTTTTTGTGAAGTCTGAATACCAACTTGCCGATCTATTTACTAAGGCCCTCCCTTCAGAGCGGTTTGAATACTTAGTTCGTCGAATTGGAATGCGAAGCCTAACTCCTGAAGAGTTAGAACGTCTTCTCGAATCTTCTTGAATTTATTTCCAAATGCTTCGCATGTAAATATTTTTGAAAAACAAAATACAAAATTTGAAAAATCAACAAAATCAAAATATAAAAATAGAAAATTTTCAAAAAGACATAAAAAAAAAAAAAAAAAAACATAAAAACATAAAAACCAAAAATATTCTTCTCACGACATGTCTCTTGTATAAATCAATATTCTGTACGTACCTAGAAATGTCATTCAACAATGATACGGGCATGTACAGATGCTTGAGCGAGAGTTCATTTAAACATTTTCTAAAACATGTCGATCTCAAAACTTTCTTCATAATGGCTTTCGTGCATTTCAGTACGCAACCCGTTCTTAAACATGAAATCTTTTAAATGTAGCTCGGGTATGCCGGAAAAGGTTTCATATAAAGACTACATTGATGACTTCTGATTATTTCCGATCAGGACTCGCAATGTTAATGGCAAATTAAAACGAATCTTGAGCACATGATCAAGATTTTTCAAAAAGATTTTTTTCAACATCTTTCTCAAATTCTGTGCTCAAGAAACTCCCTCTTGAAACTCAAATGTTTTATAATATGCTTTCTTTAAGGGGGAGTATAAAAATTATAAATGCAAAATGTTCCATTTTCATGCTAAAAATCCGTCTCTCTCCAAAAACACTTTAATCAGTTGATATCAAAAATATCAATGCTATTTTTGAGGGGGAGAGGACGTGATTAAAATGTGATCAAAGTTCGTGGAATCTCAAAGTATGCTCACCAGACAGACTCAGTTCTAACCCTCAAATTGACGAAACCTAATGTCCGTTATCGAAAAGACTTGTCCGGGACGGGTAATAATTTCAAGATGGTTATCCATTAATGTAAACGTGTCTCGCAAAGGACTTGTCTGAGTAGAATGTACCAATTCGAGAGATGATCATTGAATATGACCGGGACGGGTAATAATTTCAAGCTAGTCTAACTAGTGATGTAAGCGTGTCTCGCGAAGGTCATGTTCATTGAAAGTCGATCAATTCAAAATGTGCGAACTTCACCCAACATGTGCAATTTTAATTAAAAATGCATGAGCACATGTGAAGGGGGAGTATTTCAAAAATATAAAACTCTCAAAGTACTAACTAAATGTGTTTATTCATAAACACTTTGAGAGATTTTTCAAAAGGTTTTATGGCAAATCTAGGATAGTCATGGAGTTATAAGGTGACTAAGGTTAGGAAAACCGTCCTATGATCCGCAAGAGCCGGAGGGATCTACCCAAGGACAATTCCAATAGCTTAGAATTTGAAGTCCTTAGGTAAGATTGAAAAAAGGAGTAAATGAGAAAGGGACAGAAGGGGTTGAAGAATGAAAAAGAAAAGTTGATTGAAAGGGTGAAAAGAAATAGCCCTCCATGAAAACTTAGGGCAGAAACCGGGTCAACTCATCTGCTATCGGTATCTACTAAGGTAATACTGATATTGAAGACAAGACGTCATGGACCCATGAGCACTGCACCACCCCTCCTAGCCACTCAGATATCTCTTAAAAGATATTTGTTTCACTTCTCACGGAGAACACTACATAATCTATCGGCCTCTCACTCCGAGATGTGTTGATATTGGAAAGGTGGCACTCTGCTCCATGCCTCCGACTACTAAAACCAAAACGCACATTATCGAGTCTAGAGCCATGAGATTCATCAAAATATCTCATTAGGAACACTTCCAGATGAATACCCTTGTGTTCACCAATAAGGACACAAGGTGTACAAGAGTCTTAATGAGATCCAAGGATCTTGCCAAGTTTCATCATGATGGTTACATGCTTCAAACGGTCTACATTCGTAGGGTGATCTCTAGCGACTCACTGAATCGTGGGTGCACTTTGGTGTGTCCGTGTAAGCCCTCTCGGGGTATCCGGTTCAGAACGGCCTGGGGGAGATTAGAGAAAGTCTACACACTATGCTGTTGACAATCTCGAAGTCCTAACCCATAAGCGCTGGATGATTATTACTAACAGTTTTATGCAGCTACCCAAAACATCCATTAACCATCATCCCATTCATCAATCATTTTCACCTCATCATACTCATACTTATGAAGAACATTCATCATCAAAGCTCAATTGTTAAAAGTTCAAGACAAGGAGATCAAGTTAACGACCAAGTGTAAACAACAAAGTCAAGAGGCTAATCAAGATGTCAAGGACAAATTCAGATGTCATATGAGGAGATTATCAGCATAAGGAGAAGAGGTATGAGCATGTTGAAGGTCTCGACGCATCATCACGAGAAGATTCTGATCAAGACAAAAACATCCACCAAAGGACGATTACTTTGAAGATCACTGTGCATGAAGGAACATTGATACTACAACGACACACAATGATAAAAACATTGAAGACAAAAAGACCTATCACCAGTGCATCATTGAAATGACCATCCCTTAGGGGGAGATTGTTAGCTTTTATATTTTATAAAAAGTGATGGTCATTTGTATGAATACTTAAGTGTGTATCATGTAGTATAAATAACATTGTAAGGGCTAGTGTTGGACTTTGTTAAGTAAATGTTAAGAAAAATGATCAAAAGCCCAAGTCCAACACCAAGCCCATCCCAAGGCCTTTAGGGCAACCAAGGCCTCATTTCCACTATAAATACCACACTCTCACACCCATTTTGGTGTGCCTCTAAGTCTTGTAAAGGTGTGAGAGTGTGTGTGTGTGTTTTATTACGTTTTGTATTGTTCTCTTATGGCATGATATACATTCGACAAAAGTTTTATTCACACGCATCTTCTTTTCATCTTTACTATTCTTCTTTATCATTAGAGTGTCACGCTATTGTTTAGAGTAGTATTAATATAGTTTAGTTTTGTTGTTTAAGGTTCGGTTTTTAAAGATTTACAGTCCCTCACATCATGAACCATTAATCACTTGCGATTGAACGCGAATATAGTGAATAGATCTATTAGGAGGCTGACTGCCTATTCACTAATGGGCCTGAGGATAGGTTAGTTTCTAGTCGGATTTAGTGCGCAAGGGCACTATATTTGAAGGAAATAGGAAGATGGCAATCTCCTACACGAGGGCCACATTATCACCGGTTACATACACTGTTAACGTTTGCGTGTCACGAGACTTAGCGCAATATATCCAACTGCAATATCACCATTTCAAACATGATTGTAATTCATGGGCAATCACAACTTGTGTTCCAACTGATTATATTACAATATATGAGTTTCATTACAACAATTTTGTTGTGTTTTAGCATGTTTATCTCAGGTAATTAATGAATAGCAAGGCACGGAGTGGCATTAAACTGATGGTTCTTATGGTGTAAAATAAATTATGCATTCATTTCAAACTACTACTACACCCATTTTTTTGGGATTTCACAGACTCTGATATTTTCACTTTTTTTATCTCAATATTATTTGAATGACAATAAATTTCAAAACGAATCTTTTTGAGCCGTTTTCTATGATTATGACAACAATCCTCCCAGTATACCTGATTAGTCTTCGCTGTTAACTTATAATTTAGGGGGTGTTACAGATTGTCATCAGAGCCATAGTTATAAAGAACCAAATGTTTTCAAACATTGAACTATAACTACACTTTCAAAATGAATCATTTTTACACCACACCACTTTATGCCCTCCGTGCCTGCATATCACCGTGCTCAGTGTATTACCTATTAAGATTATTTCACATCGATCTTCACACACTTGATTATTTCACATTGATTTTCACACACTTGATGTTATTGATTACTTACATTTACTACTTTCGGGTTATTATAGTACCACGTCTACAGTATCACACCTTAGCACCTCATCATCGGATATGGAATCCGAGGACACTTTATCATCTATCACCTCACCTATAGTTCCCAGCACTTCGACTGCTACAGTGTCGAACACCACTTCAGACGAAACGGAGCCCTTTGAGGAGGGTGAAGTTGTCGCTACAACACCCATGACACCTGTTGCACCAGGTAACCTAGATTCACCCATATCTGAAGACCCGTATATACTAGCTAGATGGGAACATATCTCACCACCACACCCGAAGAACCGTCCAGTTTCTCCCACTTACACCCCACTTACTGACGACCAGTACATGCAGACACAGCAATGGCTGCCTGCAGAAGACTCAGAGACACCATTACCTGCTCTACCACCCCCACCTGCACCGGTAGTCCGGCGCAGACGAGTCAGGATCTTAGCACCCTATGAGCCTGAACCATTCATGACAACATTTTGGAGCCACCCCAACGGTCCTATCAGGATGCATATACCTGCAAGAGGATACGACTACCTATAGTTTCGATCATACCACCATTACCACCCCTCTCCCCTACTTCACCCCTAGACATGATCAGGATGACGCCCCCATTATCACCTGAGTATCAGTATGCATTGCCACCACTACTATCATCACCCCTTCCATTATCGATTAGACCCGATCACCTGTTTAACCTACTCACCCAAACTTACCCGTTTGCACCCCACCAACGGGAGCCGACTCCAGAAGAGGATCTACCCTCTCAGAACCGGGCCCGTATAACAGGTCCCGGTCATTCATCCTCATCATCATTACTATTTCCACCCGGTTTCACTCCTCCAGCCCGAGTCTTCGAGACTGGAGAGAGCTCCAGGGCAGCAGTAGCCCGCACACCTACTCCATCCACCATCATGACGCGTCTGGAGCATCATGAAGAGCAGATCGATACTCTCCTGAGCATAGTTGACAGAACACCGCTTGACTGCCCCGAGATGGTTAACGACACCCTATATGGTCTCGCATCTGATAGGATGGATCTTCAGGACGGTCTGACTAGGATACAGTCAGAGATGTTCGAGACACGCTCCCACATGACAGTTCTACAATGGGAGGGACAGAGACAGATTGAGGAAGCTTTGCAAGCACGCCTTAGAGCCGATACATTAGAGAACCTCGTGGAAGACATGCAGGTCCAGCATCAGACTGACATACAGAGACTTCTGGATCAGATTTCAGAACTCACAGGGCCCATGGATGAGACTTCCAGTAGCTAGGCATAGTTTATATCTGTATAGTTTTGAGGCATCTTAGCCTACCGCATGTGGCATTAATAAAGGACCTTGTAATCATTCTGTTTCGTAACACAATTGATTCAAGTTATTAATATATGTTGTTGGTTATGATTTACTATATATTGATGTTGATTTATGCTACTGTGGTTGTTCATGTGTATTGTGATTGTATTCAGACATGTCGTGATGTTACTTGTGATTGTTATGGTTCTTTGAATGTTACAAATGGGATGTAATTACAAATATATAATAAAGAAAATTTCAAAAGAAACTTGACGAATGTAGAGAAAGTTGTTGAACTTCAGCTTTTGTAGATGATGAATCACTTTGTTCCTTAGCAATCCTATACCAAGAGTTGATCATTTACTTACGATAATACCCAAACATGTCGTGATTTTATGATTCTCAGTTGGTTGTGATATCACATTGTGACAATATTATTAGGATTTGTATACAAATCACCCTAATCCTCAACTTATTCTAACATGGTCATTATGTGGATTCTAAATCTGTGTTTTCTTGTGGCATTAATAGACTTATGGCTCGCACAAAAAAGAAAACTAGCACTCCCGCAATAGCTATGACTCCTGCGGCTATCTAGAAACTGGTAGCTGATAGCGTTGCTGCAGCTTTAGAGACTCAAACGGCTACCATAGCCCGCTCGAGTAACAACAACGGATCAACAGCTAAAAGCGAGGCATCTACGTCTCGCAAATGCACCTATAAAGATTTTATGAGTTGCCAGCCAACTTATTTCAAAGGTTCCGAAGGAGTCACTGAACTAGCTCAGTGGTTTGAGCGTACCGAAACGGTATTCATGAGATGCAACTGTCCAGATAACAGCAAGGTCACCTTTGCTACGGGGACCCTTCTGGAAGATGCAACATCATGGTGGAACGCTACCGCCCAGACCATGGGAATGGAGGAAGTGTATCGGATTTCCTGGGTTGAACTGAAAACAAAAATGCTAAAGAAATACTGCCCTCGCATAGAAATCAGGAAACTGGAGGAAGAATTCCACCAGTTAATTATAAGAGGGAACGATCTAAGAACCTATAACAGAAGGTTCCAAGAACTGTCGGTACTATGTCCAACTATGGTGTCGGATCTTGAAAGAACTCTGGAGAAGTACGTCGAGGGACTGCCTCGAAGCATCGAGGGAAATGTCACCTCATCAAAACCAACAACTCTAGAGGAAGCTATCACGATAGCTCAACGGTTATTGGAAAGGGAAATCAAACGGAGTTCTACCTCCGTAAACAATGATCACAAGCGAAGGCTAGATGATCGTGGAACCACCACCCATAACAACAACAACAACAAAAACAACCACAACAACAACAACAACAACAACAACAACAACAACAACAACAACAACCACAACAACAACAAAACAACAACAACAACAACAACAACAACAACAACAACAACAACAACACAACAACAACAACAACAACAACAACAACAACAACAACAACAGGAACCCCAACAACAAACAACAACCGTAACCATAACTACCAACAGAATCGCAACAACCACCACCACCAACAGAATCACAGACAGGAAGCTGCTAGAGCTTATGTTGCTGCACCCACAGGAGAAAAAGTTTATACCGGAACACAACCCCAGTGCAACCAATGTAAACTACATCACACTGGGCCTTGTTGTGCAATTTGCGGAAATTGCCGGAAAGTGGGCCATAAAACTACAGACTGCAGAGCCACAGGTGCAAATTTACAGCCTATAGCAATAGTGTGCCACGGGTGTGGCGAGAAAGGGCACTACAGGAGCCAATGCCCAAAACAAAATACAAATCAGAACAACGTTGCTCGTGGTAGAGCATATGTGCTTGGTGACGGGAATGTACCACAGGACCCTGGCGTCGTCACGGGTACATTCTTACTAAACCAACAAAGTGCTAAAATATTATTTGATTCCGGAGCTGATAAGAGCTTTGTGTCTACTTCATTTGCTTCACTGCTTAATATTGCCCCAGTAGAACACTGCATACGAAATTGAAATAGCTAACGGAAACCTCATAGGCACCAACACAATGATCCAAGGTTGCACCCTAACACTTCTAAACAAACCTTTCCCCATTGATCTCATGCCTATTCAACTCGTTAGTTTTGACGTTGTTATTGGCATGGATTGGTTTTCCAAGCACCAAGCAAGAATCATCTATGACGAGAAGGTCGTCCAAATTCCACTCGATGGTGAAACTCTTATCGTTCGTGGCGATCACAGTAAAACTCGACTCAACATCATCTCGTATATCAAGACGATGAAGTACATAAACAAAAGATGTCATGTGTTTTTGGTTCAGGTGACGGAGACTGAATCAAAAGAGAAACAACTTGTAGAAGTGCCAGTTGTCAAGGACTTTTCTGAAGTATTTCCGGAAGATTTTCCGGGTATTCCCCCAGTTTGGCAAGTAGAATTTCAAATTGATTTAGTACCTGGAGCAGCACCAGTTGCAAAAGCACCTTCCGAAATGAAAGAATTGTCTGAGCAGTTGAAAGAGCTGTTAGATAAAGGATTTATCCGACCAAGTTCATCACCTTGGGTAGCTCCGGTCTTATTTGTCAAAAAGAAATATGGAATGTTCCAAATGTGTATTGATTATAGGGAATTGAACAAACTCACAGTAAAGAATCAATATCCATTACCCAGGATTGATGATTTATTTGACCAGTTGCAAGGATCGAGTGTCTACTTGAAAATTGATCTGAGATCGAGATATCATCAGCTAAGAGTCAGGGAAGATGACATTCCCAAAATAGCCTTCAGAACGCGGTACGGGCATTATGAATTTCAAGTAATGCCATTTGATCTCACCAATGCACCCGCAGTGTTCATGGATTTAATGAACCAAGTATACAAACCATACTTGGACAAATTCGTGATCGTGTTCATCGATGACATCCTAATCTACTCACGCAGCAAAGAAGAACATGTTGACCACTTGAGAACCATTTTGGAGTTACTCAAGGAAGAAAAGTTGTACGCTAAATTCTCCAAATACGATTTTTGGATTCCAACGGTACAATTTCTTGGCCATATTATCAACAGTCAAGGTATCCACGTAGACCCTGCCAAGACTGAGGCGGTTAAAGGTTGGGCATCCCCTACAACCCCAACAGAAATTCATCAATTTTTAGGTCTCGCTGGTTACTACAGAAGGTTCATAGAAGATTTTTCAAAAGTCGCAAAGCCTTTGACCTAATTGACCCAGAAAAACAAGAAGTATATCTGGGAAGAAAAACAAGAGTTAGTGTAACACCCCAACCCAGCAAGGGTAGAAGTATCACATTAATGGCTTCATATCAGATCAAACAAAGCATACATTCAGTAGTAATACAAGGATTCTCAAAGGTTACAAATGAAATACTGAAAACACAAGGTTACAAAGGAAACAAAAGCTAAATACTAAGTCTGCAATGCAATCCTTCTAATGACTTCTACTTCAGAATAACTATCAAGGTCTTTTAAGTCCAACAGTTCTTCACTCATACTCAGCTTCCAGCTAAAACCTGCCGCACACGAAAAGAAACGTGCGGCTGAGCTTAAAAAGCCCAGTGAACAGATATATAATAAACGGAAATGAAAGTAAACAGAAATGAACAGAGGTAGCATAATGAATAAGATATAAGTAAAGGTATAAAGAGTAAAGGTTTAGGACAGTCATCCACCACGAGCCCACACATATCACATCACATATCACAATCCTGTAGTATCTAGAGGGGATGCCTCTGTAGTAACCAGATAATATGAGGGGTGTCCTCATGTATCACAATGGAGTAGCTAGCTCCCACATTTTGTGAAAGACGTGGATTGCACCCATCATCAGTCACCACATATCACATATCACAATATCACAATCACAATACAAATCTAGGATGCATCCATACGCCCCCCACACAAATCACATTGGCCATAATAAATATAAAGCGCGCATATCACAATCACAATGGGGACGGTGTACAACATCACTCGAGTACACTAGAGTCATGCCAGTGGTGCATCAAAGACACGGCCATGTTACCTTCATGGCTAGGAAACAAATTTGGCTCGGGTATCAAACTGGGGTTAAGGGTCAAAGGTTCATATCAAAGCAATGGTTCACAAGGTCATAATCATAGTCCAAATCTCAAGGTTCATATCAAAGGTTCACATGTCAAAGGTTCAATATCAAAGGTTCAGATCACAATGTAGGGAACATAGCAATGGCTTAGGAAACCCTAATACGAATCAAAGTAAGAGGCCGAAGGCTCCTTATACAAAGAGCAGAATATCTGTACCTTATTCGGAACGTAGACAAACACAAGATGGCAAACACTGAAAAGAATCAGATCACTCCTTCTTCAAATGATCTACCTGAATTAATAATCATTTATTATTTATAAATCCATATATCTTTTTATAACGTAACTGATTATTGTTTTTAATGGTATTTATTATACCCAATATTATATTAACATGATTAGGGTTTTAATTAAATATAGCCAAAACATAGGTTTTAGGTGTACTCGAAAATGATGGCTCGAATTAAGGAATGAGGACAAATCAAATTAGAGACAAAGGAAAATCTCGAGGCCATTCTCAAACTAAGTACGAAGCTATTTTCGGAACACAACAAATCCCTTCTCCGTGTTAAACACCAACGAGACCCAGCGTATGATTATACTTATAAAAGAACAAGACGCGAGACAAAACCAAGATTTAACAAGACCGTCGTCATATACTTTTAATTAGATGTCACGCATATGTATACATATTAGGAATTTATTATGCAACCGACCCACTATCGCTTCAAAATTAATTCAAGGCAACAATGCATGAGTCTACTAGCGAAATTGAAATTCAACTATTTCATGCATGTGCACCGACTTTATTCAATGTTGCCTCTTCACAAAAGAGACAGTCGACAATTTTACTTCTTTAAATATTACATCTTCAACTGACCCATGTGAATCAAAGCAAACATTTATGCACTGATATGGCAATATAAAAGGATTCGTCCTTTAATGACTCGACAAAACAGTTATATAGGCGCATGTTTTCTTTATATTTGTTCAGGCTCATATCGACAAAAATAACTATCCATGTTTCGAAACCATGTCCAACGTATAAAACATACGACACAACCACGACATACATCTCTCGACAAAAAAATGACTTCGCGACACCCCCTTTATGTATATTTAGACGCGACATGAAGCAGAAGGAAAATAAGCATGTTTTACTCCTCTTCTAGTCCCAACGACACAGCATTTACATTCATGAAATCACAGCCCTTTCGACACAAAATTAACACCACCCGACACACACACAAGACAAGACTATAACCTGCTGTACGACACAACTTGATACAACCTTAGTCCCATAAAATCACACACCAAAATACACACGTAATTCATCCTTGTTCCCCAGCCTAAGTCGACATACAATAGCCCGCCTAGTGACTCATTTTTTTACAGCCGCACGACACTACAAATGTCCACATAAACTCATAAACTTCATACTACTCGACACTCTCATGTGTTTTCTACTCTCTTATTTTAGTTCGAATGGATCAGTATATACATGCATGAATGGACACAAACAAATCAAACAGAAACATGGAGGTCGAAACACGATGTAGGTCGATATATGTGCAAGTTCTTACAGTCGCTATGTGTGAAAATTAGTTATGATTTAATGTGACTTTTATATCGAATCTATATATGAATAATAAACTGGTTTGTAAAATTTCATGCGACATTGAATGCGTTGAATAAGAGATCAAACAAAATGGAATGAAACAAGACCAACACCATACCTTCGTAACGTGCGAACAAGAAGAAAACGATGATACAAGGTTCGAATATCACATCGACACTACCACACCGAAACCACAAACAATAAGCCTTCGAACAGAGAACAACTACCCACATTCAAAGACTCCTATCGAACAAGCAACAAGCCCATGATCACGAGCTCACAAAAGACCACGAATGAACCTCCTTTTGTCCTCCTTCGATTGACAGGAAAAATGGGAGGAATAGTGTAGCCGCCATGTGTGGGTGAAGGTTTTAGGGTTTTAGTTTAGAGAATTGGTGTGATACGGAAAGAAAGATGTGCATGTATACATATGGAGAAAATGTGTAAGAGATTTTCTTAAGATAGGAAAGCACTAATGTACGGTTTGTAATTTGAAGGAAACAATGAGTACATGATTCGGTTTGATGAAAACGTGTATATGAGCTCTAAATTTTGGTAAATTGCTTAATTGTGGGCTTGACTTTAGGGCCTTTTAATTGATTGTATATTTCCTTAAATGATACGTGAATTTTTGGTTTTGGCATTACGTTTAGGCAATTCATGAATTTGATTAAAATGTACATTTGTTTTATTCATTCACTTATTTACGTTACATACCTAGGGTATGCTCGGAATTTAAATGTATTAAAATTTTAGACGTCATTCATGAATTTGAGATAAAGGGTATTCTGGGTATTTTACGAGTTCAAAATTTCTGGGTTTTACAGCTCTTAGCTTTTCAACTCTTAACACGAAAACTCTGTGAAGCACCCATCTTAGCACTACCTGAAGGAAGTGAAGACTTCGTAGTGTATTGTGATGCATCACATCACGGTTTAGGTGCAGTACTGATGCAAAGAAGCAAAGTTATAGCCTATGCTTCTCGATAGCTCAAGAAGAACAAAGAAAACTACACCACTCATGATCTAAAATTAGGAGCAGTGGTCTTTGCTCTTAAGATATGGAGACATTACTTGTACGGTACCAAGTGCACGGTTTTCACCGATCACAAGAGTCTTCAACACATCCTGGATCAAAAGGAGCTGAACATGAGACATCGCCGATGGTTAGAATTGCTCAACGATTATGATTGTGAAATTCGCTATCACCCCGGGAAAGCGAATGTTGTGGCTGATGCCTTAAGCAGAAAAGAAAGAATCAAACCTCTCAGAGTCCGATCTCTGGGAATGACCATTTGTTCACCACTTCCATCACAAATCCTCATAGCCCAATCAGAAGCTCTCAAGGAAGAGAACAGACCCCATGAGAAAATTTACGGTATGCCAGAGAATGAAAATGGTTTTGTAAAAAGATCAGACGGTATGCTGTGTTTCAAAGAAAGAAGTTGGGTTCCTCTCTACGGAGGTATACGTGATCTCATCATGCATGAATCCCACAAATCCAAGTACTCTATTCACCCGGGTTCTGACAAGATGTATCAGGATCTCAAAAAGATCTATTGGTGGCCAAACATGAAAGCCGACATCGCTGAGTGTGTTGGGAAATGTTTGACTTGTTCAAGAGTTAAGGTGGAAAGTCAAAAGCCGTCAGGATTGCTTGTAATACCTGAACTACCAGTATGGAAATGGGAAAGAATCACCATGGATTTCATCACTAAATTACCAAAGACGTCAATTGGATTGGACACCATCTGGGTCATCATTGATCATCTCACCAAGTCCGCTCATTTCCTACCAATCAAGGAAACTGACAAAATGAGCACTCTCCCTCAGTTGTATCTAAAGGAAATAGTGACTCGACATGGAGTTTCGATCTCCATTATCTCAGATAGAGATAGCCGATTTACTTCCAGATTTTGGCAAACTCTACAAAAAGCTCTCGGTACACGTTTAGACATGAGCACCGCTTATCACCCTTAGACTGATAGGCAGAGTGAAAGAATGATCCAAACCTTAAAAGACATGCTCTGGGCATGTGTAATAAACTTCATAAAAGGTTGGGATAAACACTGCCATTGGCTGAATTTTCTTACAACAACAGTTACTATGCCAGCATCAAGGCAGCTCCATTTGAAGCACTTTATGGTCGAAAGTGCAGATCGCCTGTTTGTTGGGCAGAAGTTGGTGATGTACAACTCACAGGACCAGAACTGATACACGAAACAACCGAAAAGATTTTTAAGATCAGATAACGACTACAGGCCGCTCGTGACAGACAGAAGAGTTACGCCGATGTGAGGCGAAAACCCATGGAATTTCATGTTAGTGACAGGGTTATGTTAAAAGTTTCCCCATGGAAGGGAATGGTACGCTTTGGAAAGCGTGGAAAGTTGAATCCAAGGTACATTGGACCATTCAAAATCCTTGAGAGGATTGGTCCAGTTGCTTACAAACTTGAGCTCCCAGAAGAACTCAGTAGAGTACACAACACATTTCACGTTTCACAACTGAAGAAATGTTTGTCAGATGAAACTCTTGTCATCCCAATGAAAGAAATTCGAATTGATGACAAACTCGTATTCACAGAAGAACCAGTGGAAATAATGGACAGAGAGGTGAAACCGCTAAAGCAAAGCTGTATTCCCATTGTCAAAGTTCGATGGAACTCTAAGCGAGGACCAGAGTATACATGAGAACGTGAGGACCAAATTCGCGAAAAATACCCACATCTATTTCCATAGACAACCCTAACAACTATCTTATACTTTAATTCTAGGACGGAATTCTGTTTGACGGGTAGGTACTGTAGCAATCTGTAAAATTCCCCAGTAATTTGTAAATGCTAATCAAGTATTAAATTACCATTACTGATCGGTTAACCATTTTTATGGGCAAAATTTAAAATTTTGTTATCACATTACATTAATTCAAACACGTTGATACGTGATTCACAAAAATATTAGAACGAGCTCACACACGGACCACAACGAATCCAACACACTAATTATAAACCAAACGGATCACATTACTACTCCTGGCCTAGTTTTTGGCCTGTTACTATTCAAAGCCCTACCCAAGTTATACTAAATTCTTATATTTCATTCGACTGAACACTCAACACTTGGCCACGATTTCTTTTGATTTCGACACACAACATACGCAACATTTTACCTCACTCGAATCCTCACACTCCAAGGAATCAGGTTCAACAACTCTCACTCCTCATTCGAGCATTTGATCACTTAACGAGGCTCAAAGTAAACCACCTTCGACACTATTACAAGTTCACTCAAAATTTATCCATTTTAACCAAACTCGATTTAACTTAATTTCACCTATATCTTTTAATTTTCTCTAGTCTATTATGAGTTTATAACATTGTTTCTCACCTTTTCCTACTTTTGGTCACGTTAAAAACATTGTTGGACCCTATGTATATGTCGAATGAGACCTATATACACATATACATGTACCACTCGGTATATACCCAAAGTTACACACAATCTATACTCTAAATACCCTTAGTGCTCAAGTGATATTCTCTTATCCTACAAACCATCCAATCAAGTGCAAGTTGGGTGTATTTTATACACTAAATTCAACTAATACATGCATACATATACTCGATACCTATACATTAACTCCCATTCACACACAAAAATTTATCACACATTTCTCTCTAAGTAATCATCTTTGCCGAGACCTCCCAAGGACATAAGCAATTTCCCTAGCCATTTCGAACCATTTCCAATCGTTCAAGCATCATTCGAACCCTTTTGTGATCGTTCTAGCAAGTGAAGTGCACCTCCCTCGAATTCTAGCCCTTTCTAACGTGTTATATCACCACCTTTTGGTGTGGTAAACTCTTAGAACTCTTTTCCTACTATTATACATGATTTTCAATATACCATGCATCGTATGTTTTTCCATTCGATCCGTATTTACTTTCTAAGCATTTTTACGTGTTACACAATCATTCGACACATATATCTTCATTTCATTACTTATCGAGACATATTACTTACACGTTTTGCATCATACACATTTATAAGTCATATTTCTAAATGGAACCTATTGATTTATTCGACTAAGCAATGGCCATATATAATCAAATTCGTACATACAACATATTGTTTTTATTACTCGAATTGAATCTCCACAAGACCATCCAATAAGCTGATGAAATAAGCTCTTGTCGTAAGCTTGTAAAAGTCCATTTTAAACCCACAACCAATCGCTACTCGAAACTGTTTTCTAATATACATATATATATATATATATATATATATATATATATATATATATATATATATATATATATATATATATATATATATATATATACGATTTGGCTTTGTAACCCAAAACAGTCCAATAAGAAATTGCGATAAGTAGTACTTATAAGCTGTTTCATTATGTTTTTATGTCTATTAAATAAGCCCAAAATCAGGCCCAAAATATTCGAACATCCCTTAGATCAATAACTCTTATTGGGCCTTTGTTTTCACTCGTTAAATCCCAATAAGCAGTTAATAAGCTCTTTTTGCAAATAAGCAGTTCAATAAGACTCTAATAAGCTTTTTAAAGATATTAAAACTTTCAGAAAACTTATCACACCATTTTTGTGAATTTTGGACTAAGTTTTCATAATATTCTACAAATCGGGTTAAAAGTGTACATTTCACATAAAGATGTTCCAAACCGTCATTTTAGTAACCTAAGGGTAGAAATTGTTCATCTAGTAAACAGGAAGCTTAAAATGTAATATTTTACCTTTTTGGACTAAAAATGTAATAAATTACTAACCAAGGACTAACGGTGCAAAACTTACTCCGTTAGGGTAGAAAGTGTAAATTCTGTATAAGTTCAAGGACCAAAATAGTAACTTTATTTCATATTTATTTCTATTTCATAATTTACACTTTTCAGTACAATCACGTGCATATTTACCATTTGTTCAATATATTTAATCACGTTACGTTTATATTATATAACGAGTTTCTAACGAATAACTTAACGTTTCGTTCAACCACTTTCGAGGAAACGATATTTATGAATTCAATAACATAAAAACAAGATAATATTATATGTAATATTATTTTTGAACTTTAAGCATTTTAAGCATATCACTCACCCATATCACAAATCAAATCGTTATCCGGTACTCATTTTTCACAATCACTATTCATATTAAGTCAAAACTACCAAATTCTCAGACTTCACTATTATTCAGGTCGTGTGTTGGATCTGTTCCTATAATTCACTTGATTTCACATTTCACCTTGCCAGTTACACTCAAGGTGAGTCAGAGCCCCACTTTTACTTATTTAACAACTTTACACTCTATGGGGGAGATACATGCTACAAAATAGAACACAAGTATTTTCTGTATGCTTCACCTGATTGATATTGCCTAAGTTACTCTATTGCCAAAAGCCCCTCACATCATGAACCATTAATCACTTGCGAGTGAAAGCGAATATAGTGAATAGATCTATTGGAGGCTGACTGCCTATTCCACTAATGCCTGACGGATAGCCTTAGTTGCTAGTCGGATTAGTCGCAATGCACTATATTTGAAGGAAATAGGAAGATGACAATCTCCTACACGAGGGCCACATTATCACCAGTTACATACACTATTAACGTTTTCGTGTCATGAAACTTAGGGCAATATATCCAACTGCAATATCACCATTTCAAACATGATTGTAATTCACAGGCAATCACAAACTTGTGTTCCAAACTGATTACTATTACAAACTCTATGATTTCATTCAACAATTTTGTTGACTTTTAGCATATTTATCTCAGGTAATTAACAGAGCAGACAAGGCACGGAGTGGGCATTAAACTGATGGTTTTTGTGGTGTAAAATAAATTATATCATTCATTTCAAACTACTACACCCTTTTTTTAGGATTTCACAACTCTGATATTTTCACTTTTGTATCTCAACTATTATTTGAATGACAATAACTTTCAAAACACCTCTTTTGAGTCTTTTCTATGATCATGACAACGATCCTCCCCGTAATACCCCGATTAGTCTTCCGCTGTTTACTCATAATTTTGGGGGTGTTACATGTTCACTCTCGGTGGAAGAGTATATTTGTTTAACATTTCTTCACGTATAGGTTCTCCCTGTTCCTGAGCTCCCTACTCCTGAGCCTCTTCATTTGCGGGTTCTTCCTGTTCTGATTCTGTGATATTGGTGGTTTCAACCAACTCATAAGAATTATCAGTTTGAGAATCACTCGGTAGAGAATTACTTACCTCGGATATCAGGTTAGGGGATATATCTTCCGTAGCACTGAAATTCGGACTAGACATTTTGGGAACTTCAGGTGATGTGGTACTATGAACCGGACAGTTTTCTTCTGAGGTAATAACATATCTCAACCAATCTAGAGTGTCACGTGATTCCTCCCCCTGACCACTGATTTGGGAGGAGGAGTAGTAAAACTTGGTTTCAAGGAAATCGCAGTTCATCGTGGTGAACATGTGACGTGTTTTTGGATTATAACACCTGTAGCCTTTTTGATTTATTCCATAACCCACTAAAACACATTTATCAGCACACGGATCCAGTTTATCACGGTATGATTTAGGTATGTGGACAAAAACCGTACATCCAAATACTTTGGGTTGGAGGGTGAGGGACGGAGGAATTTTGGTGTATTCTTCGAGGGTTTCTAGAGGGGTTTTTAGTTTAAGGATTTTGGTTGGGAGTAGGTTAAGAAGGTAGGTAGCAGTGGCTAAAGCTTCTGGCCAAAACATTTTTGGAACATGTGACTCGATTATCAGTTCCCTAGTCATTTCTAGAAGAATGCGGCTTTTTCGTTCTGCTACACCATTTTGTTCTTGGGTGTGAGGCACTACAAGAAATCAGGAAAATAGCCACGGACAGAATTTGCGGGTAAAAGCCATATTTTCGTGGGTAACTGGGTAGTACCCACGGATTACCCACAACTCTCTATAGATGGGTAAAACCTCCGATGCTAATTGTTTGCCCACGACATTTTCATATTGTGGGTAAGTTTACCCACATCATTCTTGGTGGGCATTTGTTTTGCATTCATGGGTAAATTGTTTGTGGGATTTTCTATCTCACCACGAAACACCCATAGATATACTCGTGGGTATTGTGTGGGTAAAATTGCCCACAAAACTATTCGTGTGTAAAAGTCAACTCCCCCATCACAATCCTTGAATAGAATTAACCACGTATATAGTCGTGTGTAAAAAGCGTGGGAAATATTGTCCATGATAATCCCTGGGAAAAGTTACCCACGCATGTAAATTATGATTTTCTTTTAATATTTAAAATGTGACAAATATGTAGCATCTAATATAAAAACCACACATTTAACACAAATATTCTTGAAATATAAAACACACGATAATAAATAGATCATTCTTACATAAATATTAAGGCTGCTAACCGAAACCATCATTCTAATGATGTCTCAAAACAAATAAAATAAACTGAAAAGAACAAACCATCATCATAAAGATGTCTCAAAACAATTAATATAAAGATAAATATGACTTATCAACTCACAATCATGCGGCTGTCATGGTCATCTTCCTCACTTCCACCTGCTCGGGAGTGACTAGTAGTGGGACCTGGACGAGCATCTCCTCCATCAGAACTTTCACCATTAGAATCACAATATGGAAAGGTTATATAGAAACAATTGCACACAATCTCAAGAGTTTTACTTAATTTGTTGATCTTTCTCTCCATTTTCTTAGACTTTTTCTCCCGCCCGTCGTTTGCCTTGGTAACTACAGTTGTTTTATTTATAATCAACTCTTTTTGACCCAGCACCATACAAGTTTCTTTTCTTTGCACCACTTGCTGCTGCAATGTAAAGTGTTGTTTCATCTACCTGACTTTCGGCAGAAGCTGGATTTTCCTCCCTTTCTTGCCTTAGACGCAACACACTCTCCTATAAGTGTGTACATTTTATCATGAGTAGCCATAGTACTAAGAACTATATTGTTTAATAAGGAACTCGATCAGAACTTACATTAATTGTTTTTGACTTCTCATTAATAAATGTTTTCTTGTCATGGCCGCTGGTATGAGTATGCAAAAAAAGCTCAAATCCTGTAGGTGGACGCTTGTATATAGATTCCTACATCACATATGCATAAAGAAGAGATTAATAAAAATTTTGGATAAATATGGCGATCATATTAATGATGTATTATATAAGAAAATGCTACTTTTCACCTTTGCAGTCCAAATAAGAAAATGCTTTGAAAATCAAGCATTGAATGTACGGGAATTTTGGCAAGTCCTATGGGATGTGGATGTCCATCTTTATCATCTAAGATGACAATTTCCTTTGTTTTGACTTCCAAACGATCATAACACCTCTCCATGTAGATTTCATAGTATGAGATTTCTACTGTTTTGCCAGTGTTCTCGCACATTGAGAGGATGGTTGATGTTGCCATTGGCATTAGACCTAACACCTCATCGGTTCCCTGCATACCATCAATCATTTATGAATACTTTGCTTTGACTTTATCAAATTTTCACATTCATATTTAAAAACTGAACTACATGTGGCACAATGGGTGGTTATAGTAACTACTCAAATTCAGACGAGTTTATAAATGATTTTGTATGAGCAGCATAGCAACATTATTACAAAAAGTAATCTGTATCTAGAAATAAAAAGATTTAGGATTTGAGATGCTGCCTATGGGCTACTTTCAACCTGCTTGAGATGACAGAAAACTTAAATCGACTGACTCAAATGTATATGGATGATAACTGCAACGTCGAGAATGAAGTATCAAATGGGAACTTATAAATACATTCCTTACTTCTTACGATATAATGATATAATAACATTTTATCAACAGTGGGATTGATTTCGAACAGAGCAATTCTAAATTTCCAAAACCCAAACTCCGACAAAAAACTTGTTAAACACAACAGTACATGAAGAGGTACTGAAAAGTAACGATGTAAAAAGCAGATGTTCGATTGACACACTTTATGTCAGCGATGTTTCAAAGGAGGTCAACTATGCGATACTAAAGACAACATTCAAAACGTTTGGATTTAGAACGGGGATAATTTTTTTCATTCCAATATGGATCGAGAAACTACATAATGAATTAAAATGCAACTTAAAGGTTACTACTGCCTTTTGAAAACATCAGAAAGTTAGGAAGATGTACAATTAACCATTTATAGATGGGGTTAACCACCAGCTCATCTCCCATGCGAATGTGACGAACCAGATTTCAACCACAAAGAACGACAGATATTAAACTTTGATTTAAATTTGAATGAACAAGGGGGAAACGGTGAAGGCATTCAACAAATTAAAAGCAGGTACCTAGACATAGCGCTTATGAATACTTTCCATAGACTTATCACTTATTCACATTTATCATCATACAAAATGAACTAAATGTGGCAAGGTGGTGATTGGGCATTGTAACAGATCAAAACGGGTTGAGTTGTCTTTACCAAGCTTCAATCAGACACATTTTATAGCAGAAGTGTTTCAAAGAAGTCAATCAAATAATACTAAGGAATGTAGTCACAACGTTTAGAGTGATAAAAAGGGATGCTTCTCATTCCAAGAGATGGATACATTTCGATTATCCAATTTGGATCAAGCAAATACGTGACGAGAATAAACTGCAACTCAAAGACTACCACTGTCTTTTGGACATATAAACATCAGAAACCGAGGAAGAAGTGGAATTAACATCAATCTCAAAGTACAAAGAACGGTGATGTGTGTTCTACCAACAAAATACACGTGGCAGAGTTTCTATGACAGCAATTGTGATAACAACTCGCATCCATTCAATTTACTTTGTCATAAAAAAGAAACATAAATGTATGTAAATTTCGACAACTACATATGTCAGCCAATTGCCATGTTACAGTAATGATCAAACCTCTTCATTAACAAAAACAACCCTTATGGTTTTCTAATCTAGCCTAAAGTAATGTTGACTTTTTCATTCTTAGTAGGCCTTTTACTCATATCTGCGCATATAGATCCAGGCTCAGATTATAAAGTCTATTTGATCAAGCAATTTTTAAGGTTTTGTCAAAACGAATAATACATATAGTGACGGTTAATTCAGTTTAACTTGATAACAAAAATATCAAGCAAGACGAAAAGGATTGAAGGAAACCTGCATAGTGAAAGTTTTTCCACTACCAGTAGCTCCATACGCAAAAACAGTAGCAATCGACCCATTTTTCACAACTTCAGTAACCAACGGAATCACTTCCTTTTCATAAATTTCCCTCACATTTTCATCCCCTTCGCTATAGAACGAATCCACTTTATAATTCTCGTTACGACTGCAAAATCCAAACCAAACAAATAAAAAAAAGTTACATTAATGAAATTTCATTTAATCGATTAAAATAAAAAAGACGAAAACATACGAGGAGTAGGGATCTTTGAGGTTGACAGTAACGTCTTCTTTGGATGAGTCAGATCCAAACTGCGATATACAAGTGGTTCCAGGTTCATTAACCCACGCAATTACAGATATCGATCAATACTAATTCAAAGAACCCTTGGGTTTTTTACATGAAAGTGTAAAGTAAAAATAAACCTAATCAACTCTAATCATGCAATAAAACTCAATGAATCAAGCACCCTAACATTAAATTAAAAGGTAAATTAAAACTAATTACCACAAATTATGATCTAATATAGTGAATGGTGTATGAACGTACCTTGTTCTACTGCTTCCTGAAAGTCTATTGCATCTGATAAACCGCCAGATAAACCTTATGTGGAAGGAGTGACTGCTGCTCCACGATCCCCACATATCTAGGGGCGCCAAATAATTTCCCAGAATGGCGCCAATATCTTTTCACAAGTCAATAACCGTATGGTGTGGAAGATGAATGACTAAACCTATACTTTTATTATTCACTATATTCAATAGTATTTATTATAAAATATAGTTTGATGAATAAGTAAATACTATATATTATCATTATTACGGGTGTCAGAAACACATATCCGAACTGAACCCGATTAAGCTTATTCAGGTCGGGTTAATTGGGTTGGTTAATTTGGGTCAACCCATTTAACTCAAGTTCTAAATAGGGTCAGGTTCGGGTATATTTTTTTAGCCTCAACCCGTATTGACCCGACTCAAATTGACTCGAACCCGATCAACCTGACTCGACTAACATTTTTACATTCTAAACATATTGAAGTAAGCATTTTTTAATCATTTTACTTTTATTCAGGTTGACCCACCCCGATTTGACCCGACCCAAATTGACTCGAACCCGATTAACCTGATTTCTAAATAAAGTCGGGTTTGGGTATGTTGTTTTAGCCTCAACCCGAATTGACCTGAACCCGACCGAGTCAACCCGAGTAACACCCCTAATTATTATTAGTATTATTGTTATTTACGTCTTCATTAGTATTTTAGTTATTATGAATTAGAATTAGTCATGCTAATCAGATTATCAGGTCTATTGGATGTTCAAAGGAAAGAAATTAACTCGCAAGAAGACCTATATTAAACGGATTTGTCGGGTTCGGGTCAATCAGGTTATTAGGGTACTTACTAACATACAAACAATAGCTGTGTATAGATCTTTCTTCTTTCGCAAATGGGTTATCTCGTTAGGTTTTTATAGGTTTACCAATTATTTTTTACATTTTGTACAACATAACCAAATCCAAAAAGGTATGTATTAAATAGCTTAACTTCAAGTTTCGTGTAAGCATAGACATTATAATAATCGATACAAGTAAAGTTGTAAATGAAAGAAGCTATTTGTGAGATAATTGAACTCGGCTGTGAGAAAGTCGACTTAAGCTCCACTTGAGCTCAACCAGAGCTTGACTTTTAACTCAAAGCTAATTAATTAGTTTTCGAGCTCAAGATCAACTTAAGATTAATCGATTTAACTTGACCGAGCTCGAGCTTCATATAACTATCCGTTATAATTATTATTATTTTATTATCAATGTCTGTTATTAAATAAATCTGTTATCTTTAAATTTTCCAATTACTTTTGCACTCGCAACCAACCCTACAAGGAAACTTATTCGTTAGGTTAGGTTTATCAACAAACATGAGTTGCATATCGATTTTCTTCTTTTGCAAATGGGTTGTCTCGTTAGGTTTTAATACTCTTACTGACTAATCTACTTTTTTTTACAGCATAACCAAATCCAAAATGTTATGTCTTGAATAGCTTAACTTCAAGTTTCATATAAGCATATGCATAATAATATTCGATAAAAGTAAAGTTGTAAATGAAGGAAGCTATTTGTGAGATAAATGAACTTGGCTTGTGAAAAGGTCGACTTAAGCTCCACTTGAGATCTAGTTAAACGAGCTCAACCCGAGCTTGAATTTTAACTTAAAGCTTAACTAAGTTACACTTTCTCCACCCACATGATTGGCTTATAGAAGCGTTAAATTCCGCCCCTCCTTTTTCTATAACTTTCTTTAATTCAAACGCATCAATTTATTCAATAACTTGGTCCCCTGTCAGTGTCATTGGAGATTGTGATAACTCAACCCTGTTCTTGATAAAGTCATTCTTATTTCACCTAAAAGGATGATCATGCGGTATAAACTGACGATGGCAATCAAACCATGAAACCTTTCCACTATTTTTTAAGCTAAAAGCTTTTGAGCTCTCCATGCAATATGGACAAGCTTTCTTCCCGGCTGTACTCCACCCAGACAACATTCCATAGGTTGGAAAATCATTAATGGTCCACAAAAGTGCAGCTTTCATGGTAAAGTTGCGCTCCTTTGAAATGTCATAAGTTTTTACACCTTTCCAAAGAGTCGTCAATTCTTTTATTAAAGGTTGTAAGAAAACGTCTATTCTTTGCTTTGGATTCTTTGGACCTAGTACAATAATTGTTAAAAACATGTACGGATCTTTCATACACATCCATGGAGGCAAGTTATATGGTGTTAAAATGATAGGCCAACAAGAATATTGCTTTCCTGATTGCCCAAAAGGTTGAAACCCATCTGTACATAATCCTAACCTTACGTTACGTGTCTTTGCTGCAAATGGAGGATTTGCTTGATCAAAATGCTTCCATGCCTCGGCATCAGAGGGGTGAGACATGACGCCATCCTCCTGAACATGCTCAGCATGCCACCTCATATGTTTGGCTATAACATTGGAAGCGTACAACCTCTGTAGCCTAGGTATGAGAGGAAAGTAATGCATAAACCGATGTGGTATTTTAGTTTTCCTTTTTTTTGAACCAGTCTTACTCTGTTTATATCAAGGGTGTTCACTGTTGATCCCAGTTGAGCTTCACGATCTTATTAATTACTTTAGATAAACCTAAAGCAATCGTTATAGAAACTGATCTTGAGTTGTATATCAAATATTACGCGGAACTTAATATTTGATCTTAAGAAGAATTAAAACACAAAACGAATTCTCAAACAACACTTCAATATATTAATACGATTGCTCGATAGCAATAGGGTTACAAGAAACCTTGAAGTGTAAAACAATAATGATACGTATATCTAACCTAACCCTGGATCCTCCTTTTATAGCGTAAGGAGTCCTAGTCGGTTTACAAGACTTTCTATACAAGAAAAATATTCTTATGTATCTTTTCTATACTTATCCTTAACATACTATACATATCTAATAAGCAGCAGAGTAACTAGTCTAGCAGCAGAGTCTTCGTGGGCTAGCAGCAGAGTTACACTTTGCTTATTCTTCCAAACCAGCAAAGTTACAAAACAGCAGAGTTTAAGTCTAATCAGCAGAGTCACTGAACTAATCAGCAGAGTTATACTTAGTGTATTTCTCGAACAGCAGCATCTTTAGACCCAACAATCCTCCCCTAAACTTGATATTTTTCTTCAAAAATCATCAAGTTTCCTTTAAACCCAGCTAATCACTAGGAGGATGCTTCCAAACACTTTATTGTTTTGAAGTCTTTGATTCAAGAATCTTCTCATATTTCCTTATCAGTTTATAAGCCTGATCATCTGAAAAGAAACTATTTTGCAATGTTAACATTCCAGGCTTTAACATCTGAGTAATCACTGCTGTATTGTTATTCAAAGGGTATTCCTTCTCCACAAGCATGTAGACCTTAACACCCTTACAAACCAATTCATGTACTCCACAAGATTGATACAAATACCACCTATCAACTCTGGAGTTCAACAAATCTCTCCATTCAAGATCTCTCTCATCAGGCTCAAACATGTTCTTCAAAAAATAATAGTGAATTCTTTCATATATCACCTCTGGTCTGAGATCACTATAATTTTCTTTATACAATCTCCACATCTGCATCACATCATCTCTATCCATAAAATGTAGCATCTGAGAAAATCTAACAAATCCATAATACAGATTATTAGACCTCTTAACCTCCCAGTAAGCTTCACTTCCATCCCTGACTGTATGTGAATAAGATATGATTGAATACTTGGTATCTAAAGGAGCTGCATTTACTATCTCTGGTTCCTTTTGTGGTACATGAGCCGTGAGATCCATTGTTCTTTTCATATCATCAGCAGTCACCTCTTCAAGATGATGCTCATCACTTTCTTCTTTTTCTGAGTCACTCATCACCAATGAATGAGTTCTTCTCTTCTTTCTAGCCACCTGCTTTATTCTTCTATCATATCTCTTTATACCAACAGTAGGTTCAGGCTTTTTCTCTTCAACTACATTCTCTTTCTCTTTCCCCAACATCTGATACTTTGGCCATTTTAGCAGTGGACTCAGGATTCATATAAGCATTTGATGCTACTTTGATTCTTGTCAACTCTTTGATCTCATCATCAGTTAAAGGTTTAAATTTCCTGTCCATCTCTTTCTTAGCAGCCTCAAACTTCTGCTTGACTTCTTCATTAGAGTATGGTTTCAACTCCTTCAATTTCCAACCCTTCATATTCCTCAGATATTGCTCATGAAGAGTTCTCTGTTGCCTTGCAGTTGGTGGTCTATTCACCTTTTTATTCTTTCTTGCAACCAGAAGCCTTTTCTTATTCTGCACAATAGCTTGATGAATCCAGTCATTAATACCTTCATCTGTAAAAACATCATCCATCTCTACTTTCACTTTCTCCCATGCCATAGCAGCTTTACATCTTGCCTGCTCATTTTCCCATGCAGCCACTTTTGCTTCAACTTCATATTGTTTCTCAGATTGTTGCTTTTGTATCTCCATTGCTTTATCATACTCAGCTTTTTCTTCATCAGCAACTCTCTGAGCTTCTTCTGCATCCCACCTTTCTTGCAAATGTCTAGGCCATACCTCAATTGGAACTTCATTAGGATCAGGATAAGGTTCAAGTTCTTCCACCATTTTCTTCTTGCCTTTACCCTTGTAGGTAGGTGATTGAACAGGTTTTCTTATTTGCACAGGCTCTTGTATGACAACTCCTTTGGCTTTAGGTCTTGAGACAGTCACTTGTGTTGGTTTTGGTAAACTTTGAGCAGTTGGTTGTGATTGTGGTTCAGATGTTGATTGTGTAGGTGTAGTTGAAGATTCTTTTGGTGCAGGTGTTTTGTTTCTAAGGTTAAGCAATACTTGAGTTAAGGGCATTGTGTCTTCATCAAATTCACCAGCAGAGTGATGTAACCCATCAGCAGCATTGTTTCTCCCATCATTAGAAAGTTCTGCATTAACAGCAGAGTCAACCTTTTCATTTGGGTGTCTGCAGAATAGAAGTAAGATAGTTAAGCCTCACAATAAGACCCCTTATGAGTTATTGCATGGTAGGAAACCACTGATAGATTTCTTTAGACCATTTGGGTGTCCTGTCACTATCATAAACACCATTGACCAGTTAGGCAAGTTTAGTGAGAAAGCAGACATAGGTTACTTTGTTGGATACTCTACTGACAGTAAGGCTTTTAGGGTTTTCAATCAAAGAACTGGGCATGTGGTGGAAAATCTGCATGTTAGAATTAGAGAAACCACACCTAATGTTGATGGAAAAGGTCCTGAATGGATGTTTGATATTGATTCTTTAACCAAAAGTATGAATTATCAACCAGTCATTGCAGGTACTACTAACATGTCTGCAGGTACACAAACTAACCCCAACGCAGGTACACAAGCAAAGAAGGATGGATCTGCAGAGGAGTTTGTTTTGATTGAAAAGTGGAAGTTTGATCAGTACTTCTCTCCAACAGATAAAGAGGGAAAGAGTTCAGATGATGATGCTATTCATAAGGAAGTACCAAAGGATCATGCAGAAGGTGATGATGAACCTTCTCATGCTGATAAGGAAAGGAATGAAGAGTCAGAAATTGATGGGCAACAAGGGAATACACAAAGCAGCAGTTCTCACAACTCTGCTGCCAGGCCAAAACACTCTGCTGATAGGCCAAAACACTCTGCTGTTAGGCTAAAACACTCTGCTGTTAGGTTTGGTAACTCTGCTGCTATGCCCAAGGACTCTACTGCTGATAAAGATGGTGATTCTCATGATGATTCTTCTGAAGAGATGCCTGAATTAGAAGAAGTATATGTGGCTACTGATGATGAAGTTGTTGATGTTTTTAGTGCTGAAGCTGATTTATCCAATTTAGAGACTGATATACCTGTTAGTCCTACTCCAACAACCAGGATTCACAAGATTCATCCAAAGGAGCAGATAATTGGTGATGTTCACTCTGCTGTTCAGAACAGAAGTAAATCAAAAGGGTTTAGTGATTTGCTTGATCAGGGATTGTTTTCTCAAACTCTTAAAAAGAGGAATAGCCACAAGGATTTACAAAATTGCATGTTTGCCTGTTTCTTATCTCAAGATGAACCCAAAACCATTCACAAGGCTATGAAAGATGAAAGTTGGGTTGAAGCTATGCAAGAGGAGTTGCTGCAGTTCAAGCTTCAAGAAGTCTGGACATTGGTGGATTTGCCTAATGGAAAAAGAGCAATTGGTACTAAATGGGTGTTCAGATGCAAAAGAGATGAGAGAGGAATTGTTATAAGAAACAAGGCAAGATTAGTGTCTCAGGGATACACTCAGGAAGAAGGAATAGATTATGATGAGGTATTTGCCCAGTTGCAAGAATTGAGGCTATCAGACTATTTTTGGCATATGCTTCATACAAGAATTTTCCTGTGTATCAAATGGATGTGAAAAGTGCTTTCTTGTATGGAAAGATTCCTGAAGAGGTATATGTGATGCAACCACCTGGGTTTGAAGATCCTAAGTATCCTGATAGGGTCTACAAAGTGAAGAAAGCATTGTATGGACTACACCAAGCTCCTAGAGCTTGGTATGACACCTTATCCACATATTTGTTGAACAATGGTTTTAGCAGAGGAACCATTGATAAAACATTGTTCATTAAGAAAGACAAAAAGGATATCCTACTTGTTCAGGTTTATGTAGATGATATCATTTTTGGGTCTACAAATAAGGTGTTATGTGAAGGATTTGAAAAGCTGATGCACAACAGGTTTGAGATGAGTTCTATGGGTGAACTCACTTTCTTCTTGGGACTTCAAGTTAAGCAGAAATCAGATGGGATTTTTATTAGCCAAGACAAGTATGTGGCTGATATGTTGAAGAAATTTGGTTTCAATGATGTGAAAGCAGCTAAGACACCAATGGATAAAAACAAACCTTTGCTCAAGGATGAAGATGGGGAAGAGGTTGATGTACATTTGTATAGATCAATGATTGGTTCATTGATGTATCTGACTGCTTCAAGGCCAGATATCATGTTTTCTGTGTGTGCTTGTGCAAGATTTCAAGTGTCCCCAAAAGTTTCACACTTGGAAGTGGTCAAAAGAATTTTTAGGTATCTAAAGGGTCAACCTAAATTGGGCCTTTGGTATCCTAATAATTCCCCCTTTGACTTGATAGCATACTCAGATAGTGACTATGCTGGAGCTAGCTTGGATAGAAAGTCAACCACTGGAGGCTGTCAGTACCTTGGTCATAGGCTAATCTCATGGCAATGCAAGAAACAGACTGTTGTGGCTAACTCAACAACTGAAGCAGAATATGTTGCTGCTTCTAGCTGCTGTGGACAAGTGCTCTGGATTCAGAACCAACTGCTGGATTATGGGTACAATTTCATGAACACAAAAATTTTCATTGACAACAACAGCACAATGTGTATTATCAAAAATCCTGTTTTTCATTCTAAAACAAAACACATAGAGATAAGACATCATTTTATTAGAGATTGTTATGAGAAAAAGTTAATTCAAGTGGTTAAAATACATACTGACAATAATGTTGCTGATCTACTTACCAAAAGTTTTGATATAAGTAGGTTTCAATTTTTAGTTGCTAGTATTGGCATGATCAATCTTTAATCTTTCAACATCTTATCTCTGTATGTTTTTGTAAATTTTTGAAAGGATTTGTGCTGTTGTTTAGTCAATGTCTGGTGTTTAGTCAAAATTTGCTGTTTCTTAAATTGTTGGTTGTTTGCTGCTATGCTACTCTGTTGCTATTGTGGGATATTCTTGCTTGTGTTTGTGGTTTTCTACTAACCTTTTGCAGAACTACATGAATGCACAATCAAGAAAAGCAAGGAAAGATAAAGTCTATTGATCACAAAAGCAAAAGTACAAAATAAGTTTCCATACATCCATTGTTCACAACAAGTTCAAAAGAAAACAAGGCCCAAGGATTCACAACCTAAACACACCTATCACAAATCAAGCTTGTTCTTTTCCCTTTCCAACAAAGTCAGGCATGACCTTGCTGCGAGGTCCTCTAGTACCCATGGCTTCTGACACTCTAGGACAGGAAGTGCAAGTACCACTGGTCTTGATGGTGGACTCTGTGTTGGCTTGTAGAGGGAGCTTGTTTCTTCTGCTGCTTCTTCTTTGGAACATGGGGGTTCCTGCTCCACTGTACTTGGCTTTGGATGAGGCAGATTGATACTCTTCGCAAAGGCGGCAGCAGCATTCTCCATTTGTCGCTGAAGCTCGACAGTCAAAGGATGGTTAGGCGGATCGATTTCCCAAGAATCTTGATAGTATGTCATGGATTTTGGCCATGCTTTAGCTTCTTCATCATCGCTAGAATCTACAAAGGAGGATGGTGTCGATGGAAGTGGGTCAGAATATTCTTCTTCAACAACCGCTTTACCTTTTTGTTGTGCTGAAGATGAACTTGGAGGAAAGTAATTTGCCCATCCTTGAGAATTATCTGATGATGAATCTGATGAAATGTCGATGATCGGTGCTTTGGATGAACTCATGGTTATTTGATTTTGAAGTTAGGGTTTGTGAAATTGGGGAGTTGTTAAGCGAATGAGGGATTTATAGGATTTAATGAGGAGTTGGTAGTGTATTTTGGGAAAGTTGACTTTTGGTCAAACCTTTCATAACTCTGCTGTTGAGTTTGAAAGTAAAGGGTTAATATTGAAAATTTTGGCGCGTCTTAAAACCTAATTAGATCAAAACGGTCTCACACACCATTTCGATCTCATTAACTTTTAATTGCTCAAAATTACATTCGATTCTCTCACAAGAACATTAATTCATATCATTATATCCAAAACCCCCAAACTCCAAATGGCTCAAAGAAAGTTTCCAGATGAGCATAATCAAATTGCGTTTCTTAGTAAGGTTTCTGCAGCTGACGGATTTCATGAAGTTATGGATTTTCTTCGTGCTTCTCGATTAAGGTATGCTCTAACAGTTGATCCACCCATTATTAAATCTCATATGCGTCAGTATTGGTCAACTGTTAAGCTAGATACACTCGATGGGGAGGAAAGGTTAATAGGTAGTGTAGATGGAGAGACTATTGTGGTTAGTGAAACAACTCTTAAAAGAAGCCTTCATCTATCAGGTGTTCCAACACCACCTAATTTTACCACTGAGGTTATTTTAACTGAGCTTGAGAGAATTGGGTATGAGAGGCCTGAAAATACTGGAACTTTTTATAAAGGTCTGCTTTGCCCACATTGGAAGTTTTTGTTACATACTCTTCAACACTGCTTGTTTCCCAAAGTAGGTGGATGGAATGAGTTTAGTGCTTCTCAAGCAATATCCTTAGTTTGTTTGGCTACTGGACAACCATTTGATTTTTCATCAATGATTTTTGAGGGTATGAAGAAGTTTGTTAAGAAGAAGTTCTATTTGTATCCAAGGTTTTTGCAGCTAGTTATTAACAATCAACTTAAAGAACCCTTGGAACATACCAACATTGAGCCTAGTAGCAGAATGGCCATCAAGATGTTTGCTTTTCTGAAGAAGCCTGGGAAAGGTTTTTCTGGTGCTATAACTCCCCTAACTGAACACATCTTGAATATTGTGGCTGCAGTGAATGAGGATGAAGAGGCTGGAACTCCCACAGCTTCCCATCACACATCCTCATCTACAAGTTCGAATGTATCATCATCCTCTGAACCCCAAAATACCCAATCACCTAGGACTTCACAACAAGAGGACATTGTGAAACCTCAGGCCAATGTCAGTATGGATGCAGATGAGGCTGGTACAGGTGATGTAGGTACCATGATGGAAGAGGCTGGCACTACTGTT
This sequence comes from Artemisia tridentata subsp. tridentata, assembly GCA_021014915.2. Lineage (NCBI taxonomy): Eukaryota > Viridiplantae > Streptophyta > Magnoliopsida > Asterales > Asteraceae > Artemisia > Artemisia tridentata. Next base: position 324,668,689 of record CP139504.1, on the reverse strand, counting down.
TCCAACTTAGTAGTTGAACAGGACAGTGCTAACATACTTAAGACCTCAACCATGGCAACATCTATTGTAGAAGGTTCTCAAGAACCTAATACAACTGATGGTAACCCCAGCCAAATGGCTAATATGGGGGGCTCAGATGTTCAATCTAGGGTTGAAACTGAGTTTGTGTCCAAAGATTCACCTCTCGGAGAAGGTAACACATCTCGAAGTGATGAGGACAGAGATGAAACACATGAATTGATGGAAACTGATGTACATATTGACCATGCCCATGATACACCTCTCGGACCAGGTAACACAGGTCGAAGTGTTGAGGCTAGCATTGAACTTGAAACAGATGATTTGACGGTTAGAACCCCTATACACAATGCCAATTCCAGTGATCAACCTCTCGGGTCAGGTAACACAGACCGAAGTTGTGAGGATATCATGAAACAATTACAGGAATTGACGAATACATGTACAAAATTGTCACAGGAGGTTCTTGGTCTTAGGAAGGAGCTAAAGACAGTCAAAGCTTCTCAGGGTGCTGAAATCAGAAGACTTAAGCTTAGGATTACACATCTTGAGGGGATGCTGAGATCAAGATCTTCACAGTTGAAAGTTTCCAAACCATGTTTGGAAGAGGATGCTTCCAAACAGGGGAAGAATGATCAGAAGGATGCAGCAGGTTCAGGGGAGGTACTCAAAGATTCAAGGGAGGTTGTAATGGAAGCAAATGAAAAGGTTGACTCTGCTGTTAATGCAGAACTTTCTGGTGATGGGAGAAACAATGCTGCTGATGGGTTACATCACTCTGCTAGTGAATTTGATGAAGACACAATGCCCTTAGCTCAAGTAATGCTTAACCTTGGAAACAAAACACCTGCACCAAAAGAATCTTCAACTACACCTACACAATCAACATCTGAACCACAATCACAACCAGCTGCTCAAAGTTTACCAAAACCAACACAAGTGACTGTCTAAAGAAATCTATCAGTGGTTTCCTACCATGCAATAACTCATAAGGGGTCTTATTGTGAGGCTTAACTATCTTACTTCTATTCTGCACATAGCAAGCAGTGTTGACTGCTTCAGCCCAAAAGATAGTGGGTAACTTAGATTCTGACAACATGGTCCTAGCAGCTTCAATTAATGTTCTATTTCTCCTCTCAGCAACACCATTTTGCTGAGGAGTTCTAGCCACACTAAATTGTCTAGTTATACCCTTTTCCTCACAGAACTGATTCATTACTTGATTCTTAAATTCAGTTCCATTGTCACATCTGATGATCTTAACCTTGTGATTAAATAGGTTTTCTATCCTTGTAATAAAAGCCTTAAGAATGCCAGGTGTCTCATCCTTAGTAGCTAAGAAGAATACCAAAGTAAATCTACTAAAATCATCAGTGACCACTAAGCCATACATCTTTTTATTCAAACTTTTCACATAAGTAGGTCCAAATAGGTCCATGTGTAACATAAACAAGGGTTCAGTAATAGAATTCACCAATTTGGACTTACAAGATGCTCTATGTTGCTTTCCCATTTGACAAGCAACACACACTTCAGGATCCTCAAAAACCTTTGAAGGTAATCCTCTGACCAAGTTCCCTTTCACCAACTTGTTGATAGCCTTGTAGTTCAAATGGCCAAGCCTTCTGTGCCATAATTTGGATTCATCAATAGTGGCTTTGGCAAACAGACAAGTTAAATCTCTTTTGGGAATAATGTTCTTTATGTCCACACTGTATATGTTGTCATTTCTAGGGACTTTAAGAAGTACTAATTTATCATCAGGTATCTTATAGTCGGGAGATAAGACAAGACATTCAGTGTCTGTAAAAAGAACAAAATTCTTTCTGTCACACATTTGTGAGACACTAAAAAGATTGAACTTTAGTCCATTTACTAAATACACTTTCTTAAAATCCAATTTTCCAGTTCTGATGATGCCTTTACCAACAATTTTACCTCCTTTAGGATCATTCCCAAAGGCAACATATCCACCATCCAAAGCTTCAAAATTTTCCAAATTGCTTTGGTCACCAGTCATGTGTGAAGAGCATCCACTATCAAAAATGCATTTGTCCTTTAGCTCCTTTTGTAGATTTCCCTGCACAAAAAGTAAGAGAGTTAGTTTCTCTTTGGGACCCAAGCCATTACTGACTTGGATCTGCCTTGTGCATCAAAGTAGTCAAATTTCTTCAACTGCATTGGTGCACTGCTGTGTCTGAGAACATGATCTATAACTTTAACCTTAGGTTTCCAGACCCAGCAAGCTGAGGCTTTAACAGCATAAAAATGGTTGCCCACAACAGTATCAGTAACAACTTTAGGCAAAACAGCAGAGTCTGCCTTAACAGCAGAGTTTGCCTTAACAGCAGAATCAACTATGTCCTTCTTTATGGGCCCTTTTGGTG